>JXCR01097963.1:6699-22889 GCA_002079205.1 Phalaenopsis hybrid cultivar | reverse complement strand
ATATTAAAGAGTTTAGTAAGCCAAGAAACTCCCAAATCTCCCAAATATTTCCACACTTCAATAAGGATATCATCAGGTCCAACAGACTTTCCACCCTTGGTTTTCTTTAAAGTCTCCTCAACTTCTTTTTTGCTAATGCGACCGTAAAAATGAAACGTTTTATTATTATTCACGATATTAAAATCACTAAGGTCGACCGTTCAGAAACTTCATTAAAAAGTTTATCAAAGTAACTCACCCACCTATGTTGAATATCTTTTTCCAAGAAAAGTTCATTAAAAAGTTTATCAAAGTAACTCACCCATCTATGTTGAATATCTTTTTCTAAGAAAAATACTTTTTGATTTTCATCTTTAATACATTTTATTTGAGTTAAATCTTTACCTTTTTTTTCTCTTTGTTTGATCAGTTTACGTTAAATCTTTACTTTTCTTTTCTCTTTGTTTGGCTAGTTTATACATATAGTTTTCACCCTCTTTATATCTAATACTATAAAAGATCATTAAAAGCAGAATTTTTAGCGTCACAGATTGTTCTTTTAGACTCCCTGCGGGCCGTTTAATATTTTTTTCAATATATTATAAAGATCATTAAAAACAAAATTTTTAGCGTCACAGATTGTTCTTTTAGACTCATTGCGGGTCGTTTGATATTTTTTCTAGTTCTCTAAGCTTTTACATTTAAACCAATTTTTATAACATAATTTCTTATATTTTATCTTTTTTTGCACATCATTATTCCACCACCAACTATTTTTATTTGTAAAAATTTGTTAATTTATCCCACATCACATTTGTTCTTTATGAATTAACCAAATTTTTGAAATCTTGAATTTTACTCATAAAAATAATTTTATTTGTGTCTTTTAAGTTTCTCCATCTAATTTTGCAATGACGAGTCCTATTATTTTTTATTTTACAACTCTTAACCTTAAAATCTAAAACTAATAAATGATATTGGGTATTTATATTATCACTTGGAATGACCTTACAATCTTTACAATCACGACGATCTCTTCTTCTCATAAGAAAATAATCAATTTATGTTTCATTAGATCCACTCTTATAAGTAATAAAATGTTCATCCCTTTTCTTGAATAAAGTAATAGTAATAACAAAATCATACGCTAAAGCAAAATCTAAAATAGCTCTACCTTCTTCATTAGTTACTCCAAAACCGTAGCCACCATGAATATTTCTGAAATCTTCTACCACTCTACCGACATGTCCATTTAAATCTCCTCCAATAAAAATTCTTTCTTCAAGAGGTATCATTTGTATTAAGTCTTCTAAGTCATTCCAAAATTTATCTTTAGACTCTGTATCTAAACCTACTTGAGAAGCATAAACACTTATAATATTAAAAATCTTACTATCAATGATAATCTTAAGGTTTATAATTCTATCACCAACTCTATTAATTTTTACAACATTATCTTTCAAATTCTTATCTATAATTACACCTACACCATTTCTAGTGCGACTCTTACCAGAATACCAAAGTTTAAAACCTAAATTATCAATCTCCTTAGCCTTTTCTCCAACTCATTTAGTTTCTTGAATACATAAGATATTAATTTTCCTATGAATCATAATATCAACTAATTCCATTAATTTGTCATTGAGAGTGCCTATATTCCAATCCTACCCTAATATTAATTTCATTAGTTTCATGAACTAACTTCTTTACCCGCATTCGCCCGTAATGAGGGAACCCTTGCTTATTTAACACTACAACTTATTTAACCCTTGCTTATAAAACCCTAGAATGAAAATATTTTTTTTTGCGGTTCAAACAAATTTGAGCTCATGTAAATATTCAAATAAAAAAATTTGAGTAATGAAAACATTTGAGCCATATGAAACTTGAAAAAGACTATTTGGCGAGGAGAGGACGGTGGTGAAAACGACAATGATAGTGACGGTAGCAAGAACAACGAGAGGGGAAGAGGAGGCAATAGGTGAAGACGACAAAAGCAGCATGTGGTGATGACGACAGCAAGAGCAGCAGGAGGTGACGACGACAACAAGAGCAACAATCAACAGTGAAGACAATTAGAGCAGTAGGTGGCAAAGATAGCAAGTTTGCCAGGTAGCGGTGCTGGAGATAGAAGCAACGAGTGGTGGCAGCGACGCTGGGAAGGTTGAGTGGGTTGTCATTGTGAGGTGCAGACTGAGCCTAGATTGTGCTTCGGTTCGAATACAGAACATTTTGGAACTGTTTCATATAGAAAAAAAAATTTAAGCATATGAGGCACATTCCATAATCTAATTTAGACGAGGCATGCCTCAACCAATGTGAGCAATTGGCCTCGTCTGAGCTGGTCAAGGTATAAGACTCAGCATGTTTTTTTTTTCCTGAATTGCAATGAAGGGAACCTCAAATTATGCGCTTTTAAACAATATTTTCAAATGTGAGTTTTCCCTCACTGCAGTTTAGAGTATATTGTACAGTAAATATTGTTTGATCTCCTTAAAAATCCCCTCTAAATAGCTATCAACTAGACATCAATCAAATATAAATTTTTTTTTATAATTAACTTTATTATTCGAACATATGCTCAACTAAGGCTTCAGTTGAGGATTCGCAACTTTTCTGCTTCAACTTTTAAAGGTTTTTCCTAACCACAGCTTCGTATATATGCTTTCTCAGAAACAACTTTTTAAAGGTAATTTAATAAAATAAAAAAAAGCTATGAGAGTCAAAAATTATTTTTTGTTTGCTGTTTTTCCCAACATGAAAGCAGTAAAAACACTATCCAAATCAAAACCTAAATCAAATGTAGAAATTTTCCTACCAGCATAGAAAATTTTTTTCTTATATTTAATCCAGTTCTAATTTCATAAAACTAGGCATCAGCAAATCAGTCATCCATGCATTTATTTATCATGGAGATTGTTCATAAAAATAATGAAACATTTTCTGATTACATATGAGAGACTAGAAATAATGAAATGAGAAAAAAAATTATAAAAAATAACTGCTATCAGAAAACAAAAATATATTTGTAACATAAAAGCCAGCCAATCATCTACCCACACTACTCTAGCCTTCAACCAACTTATATAAACCCTCAAGTCATCTTATATTTGAAACAAGAAAGAAAGAAAAAGAAAAAACATCATCGCCTCTACTCCAACCAGCTTATTTTAGCAAACTCAAATCCTTAAAACTAATTCCATCAAACAAATACAGCTTGGAAAACGAAAAAATTTTTTTATAAAGGTATAATCACATTAAATACATTAAAAAGAGCATGAAAAGATGAAAAGAAAAAAAAAAAAAACTTAAATCACCTTGTTTTGGATGGAGAAGTTGATAAAGTTAGTATCCACTATCACAAGATAAGGGGGCCCAAGTGCTGTATTATGCTTAAAAAAGAGAGCAGAGGAAATGCTCGGCCTGTAAACCAATAGAATGCCCATCAAAGAGAGGGGACAGTGACAAGGTAAATTTAACTGGAAGTGGCGGGACATACACATTACGGGGGAGCTTTTCCTTGGATATATCTTTCTTTTTAGGGTTTAAAACTTCTTCCTTGTGCCTACAAAAATGAAGAAGTTCACTGGGAGTGCATTACACAACAAAAAAAAAAGGGAGCAGATCATAAGTANACATTACGGGGGAGCTTTTCCTTGGATATATCTTTCTTTTTAGGGTTTAAAACTTCTTCCTTGTGCCTACAACAATGAAGAAGTTCACTGGGAGTGCATTACACAACAAAAAAAAGGGAGCAGATCATAAGTAGGAGTTTTTTTTACTTGCGAAGAGTTTTGGAGCTAATCAGCCTCTTCACTACAGCAAATTTGGGACCTTTCTTCGCCTTCCCCATCTCTGTTATTCTACGGGCAGACAATGATTGCTTTGGCTTCTTCTTCGTTGAGGGTTTTGGGTTGTCGAAGAAGCAGAAAAAAGACGCGGCAAGGCTTTCAGACAGGGTCCATCAGCAGCCACGATAGGGGGCTGTCTGACAACGGATTTAGAGCAGAATTTCACCTGGATTTAGAGGATTTCGGCCTTAAATCCCGGATTTAATGAATCCTGTGAATCGGCGGATTTAATGAATCCTGTGAATCGGCGGATTTAGTGAATCCGGGACGAGTGGAGAGGAGGAATGGCACGAACAGGCTTATCTTACTCAATGGTTTCTGGCAGGAGCGGAGCAGAAGGATGAGAAAGAAGGGAGTTTCGGTGGTCTCTGTACGCCAAGATCCCGTCGTTCCCTTCCCACCTTCCCGGCTAGCTATAATCGCGNCTGTGAATCGGCGGATTTAGTGAATCCGGGACGAGTGGAGAGGAGGAATGGCACGAACAGGCTTATCTTACTGAATGGTTTCTGGCAGGAGCGGAGCAGAAGGATGAGAAAGAAGGGAGTTTCGCTGGTCTATGTACGCCAAGATCCCGTCGTTCCCTTCCCACCTTCCCGGCTAGCTATAATCGCGACTGTATTTCGTTCACGAGCGCGAGGGTGGGGAGGTGAGCTAGGTTTTGGGCAGAGAGCAGGAAGTTTGGGCGAAACCTGGAGAGGTGTAGGCGAGGGTAATTAGTTTAATAAAAAGTAATTAATTATAAATTAATGTAAAATAATTAATTAATTAAGTGATGTAAAATAATTAATTAATTTAGTGATATTAATTAATTTAGTGACATTAAATATTTAATGAATTGGACTAATATTTCTCAATAACCATACGCTATTTCTAATAATTTATGAGAACACCAACAAAACCAACTTATATGAATAATAATAAAGAAGAACATACTAGTAAGCTCAAGAGCTAATAGAGAACTTATAGGCATTAAATATAAGCCATTCATAATTTCATTAAAATCAATGAAGCAAATTAATCTAGCATGAAAGTTTATATAATCAACAATATAAACTATCATCTAAGAGCATTCACATGAATATAACCCATGACTTTTTTATCATGGCTATAATTGCTCGAAAATTTACATACTTATAATGATACGCTTACCAAATAAGAATAAAAGTTAGCAATGGTTTATCCATCTCAACCCATATATCATTAAAATCAGAGCAATGAAAATCTTAATTCATAAACAAAATATTTATTTACAAACTATAATTAGTAGAAAAAGGCAAAGCAAATGCAAAAATAATATTTACAAAATAATCCCTGAAAATAGCCCCACCACCAACGATAGTACAACTAACCACTCAATCTAAATTAATCTCTATCATATTAAAAGCATAACAATAATATCTTTTAAAAATGAAAAACTTTATTGTATTTCATAAATTTGGTTGAAAGGGATTAAAAATCAAGATGCACTTTAGATTCTATAAATTTTGCAAATATTTGGCGAAGGTTCGCACACAAATATTCTAAACCAGAAAGTAGTATAATATGCATTGGAATGCATGTAGAAATCATATAGTTCTAAGGAACAATAGGAAAACAAATATCTACAAAGTACATTGATAATATTCTTAAAACACATATGTACAAGTACATAAGACTAAATGAGCCTAGATCCTTCCATGTCTTCTTTTTTTTCTTTCAATTAGAGGGTCACACTTAATAATAATATTAACAAGAACAACAATGGATAAGAGAACAAAATAAAATAGTTGTGGAGACACATTCATAATCCAACATAAGAACACATCAAACACTTATGCTAATTTCTACTCACAAGCATCCATAATTCACGGTGAGGGATGAAACTTCTTTTGAAGTGTTGCACCCATCAACCTGGCTCTCACGCTGGTTGAGGGGAACTCGCTTAGCAAGCAATGTCATCAGACTCCCTCCGTGAACTCTGCCTTCAAGAAGAGAGTTTTGACTTGATGCTTCCCAATCAAATAAGCACAATTTATCTATAGAAACCACCTTCATCTTCTCAGTTGCAATTGGCTTTTCAATGATGAGAGTTCCCATGTTCTTGCCATCATGAACACGTTGATCTTGCACCAAAGCGCTATGAGCAGCACAAAGACCAAACTTGCTAGTGGAAACGTGGTTGTAAGAGGGCCCATCAAAATCAATATCTGGTTTTGCTTGACTCCCCCATAAGCAATGTCTATTGCCTCCACGTGCCTTGCAAAAATTAGTCCACCCTTGGGCACTCTTATCATGCCCTTCATGCTGACATCTTTTGCCACCTCCATGATGAGAACAATCATCAATTCCATTTTCTGTGCTCCCAGTGCTTTTTAGAGTGGCACACTTCTTCCCACATCCATAGGCAACACATAATTGAGTCCCACCATGGACACTCTTAGAACACATATCATCATCTCGAAACAAGCAACGATTCCCTCCACCATGTTGTTTACAAAAGGTTGTCCTTCCTTCTGCAAATTTGTTGCAATCTTTAAAGCCACATATCTTCCCCCCATCATGAGCTTTACAAAACATTGTGCTACCTCGTGCACTCTCTGTGCATCCTTTGTGATGGCAACACTTGCCTCCACCATGGGCAATGCATGAACCATATCGCTTATCAACAATTTTAGTGCAATTTCCTTTTTTGCACCTTCTTTCACCTCCATGCTTAATGCATAATCCAAACATTGCCCTTGAAACTTTAGTGCAATTAACATGGTTGCCACAATTATCACCACCATCTGCAATGCAAAAATCAGTGCTTTCTATAGCACTTTTTAGGCAACCAAGTTGCTCACAATGTCTTCCACTTCCATGAAACTCACAAAATATGGACTTTCCTTTAGATATCTTTTCACGATTATCTTTTTGACATCTTTTTCTTCCACCATGAGCTATGCAAAGTCCAGAAGCACCCCTGACCAATTTTAGACACTGAAAAATTTGACATTTTTCTGTGCAACTGTTTCTTTTTTTATTTTTGATGGCCTCAGATGGAAAATCAACTGAAGTTGTTGAAACCTCCCTCATATAAGTGATTAGACTATTTCCATATCCTCGGCTTGAAAAAACTAATCCATCATGCATTGTTGATGTCTTATGGTTAATTTGATGTTGCACAGAGGTTTCGACTTCATTTGTAATAGATGATATTGTTGGTCCAATGGATTGACTTAACACAAGATCAAGGGTGGGTTTACTGACCAAATTGTCTAAAGGGGTAGCAATTGGAGACTTTGGAATATGTACATTTTCTTTGTCAGGTTCATATTGGAGGTTTGAGTCTAGGTTCATATAACAATCATCATCATCCACAGAGGCTGAAGAGACCATGCTCGCATCTCTTGAATTGTTCCTCTTACTGCTCTTCAATGCACTTGGCGAACACGAAAAAACTTGAAATTGTGGGTCATAGCTAGACACCATACTTCTATCGATATCAACCCACTTTTTGCTTGCCTCTTTCAAATTGGAATTCTCAACACAAGAGTCATCAAGGGAGACAAGTTGTAGCATGATGCCAACTTGAGATTCATCTTCTGATTGAAAACTGATCCCTTTTAAGGCTATTTGAATATACGGTGTTGTTATGAAGGCCCAAGTTCTGTGACATGTTATTCATTACAAATACAAAAAAGTATAGTGATCACTTTAACAAGGAACAACCAAATTAATAGAATTCCTTGAAAACAAAATGTCAATAACAGATGTGGAAGAAGACTTCAAATAAATTTCAACATCCTCCACCCTAGGAAATCTGTTGTATCATAATGATCCATTCCCAAAGTCTTAAAAAATATTGCAAGCAATATATTCCAGAAATCAATTCACGACTTCTGATGCATTGCTTTATTGTAGCCATGATAGAAACATCGAAAGAGCCGATTTTTCGTACTGTTAAAAACACAAGCCAAATAGAATAATTAGCACATTACAAAATTTAATTGACAACAACTTAATTAATCTATGTTATAGCTCAGTGAATAAAAACAAAGTTGAAGAAATAAGTTAGAAATATAAGAAGAAAACACAGAGACTTGGCATATAGAATTATATAAAACATTTTCACATCACATAACAAGTGATGTATGCCCTAAAAGAATATTTCAAGTAAGCATTAATATAAGGGAAAACCTATAGAGCATGTAACATTAAGTTTTGGTAGCAAATTATCATCATGTCTCCACAAAGTATTAAGATTGTGCATCTAGTCTGCAAACTAACAAATCATAAAAAAGATGTTATAACCATAGAAGTCACAAAAACTATACAAGCAAACATAAACTCTATGAAATCAAATATGAGAAGTAGGTAAGAAATTCAAATCTAAATCCTTAAAAACATGACCAAATTGAAACATATAAATTATTTCCCCCATCTCAAAGAAGTTGGGTATTTGATAAATATAGCTAAATAAATTATTTATCATGAAAATAACTTTCATTTAGTGCATTTGTAAATTGAATCAACTGTGTTTATAAACAACCATAAAAATCAAATATCAGTCTCCTAAGTCAAGTTTACACACGTCACAAGCAGTTACATATTAAATTAGAAGAATTGAAATTATATTGGTACAAATGGATCAGGTCGATAAATGACCAAAATTGGTTAACTTAAGGGTTGACTGAGTTAACCAAGATTATATCAAAAAACAATTAATTTAATAAACTATTTTACAAAAAAAAAAAAAACTTATTATTTGGAAAAATCTCATATGAGTACATCATTGATTGAAGACAAATTTACAAAGTCCTTCACATTCAATGTATTTAAGAATTCCTTTGTTGTTATCTCGACCCTAAAAGTAAATAATCAAAACTAATAATTATAATGTCAAATAATTTCTAAATATCAATTCCCTCATGGTTCACCAAATAAGTAGGCAAATCCTAAAGGTAATAATAACTCAGAATTACAAAAATAACAATGGTTGTAGGAAATCAAAACTCCTACTCGTAAAAAAAAGGGGGGCATTTACATACATATCACCAATTTTTTATATATTCATATATCTAACACTTAAACTTTATTTTAAAAAGTTTTAAAACAAAAATATGACCTTTTAAACTTGAGAAAAATGGAATACAATTTTCATCCATTGGTGGAGTAGCATGTATGTAAAAATTAAAGTTTACAGGTTAGACATGTAAATACATATGAATCAAGTGGCATGTATGCAAATCTCTCAAAACAAAAAAGATAAATTTTGAAGAAGAAATAGCACACACATGGAGAAAGGAAATCGCTGATTGTTTCACCTTCCTCCGCTCCTATCAGGACCGAAAGCAGAAACCGAGAGAGAGAGAGAGAGGGAATGGGGGAGGGAGACAGAGAGCGCGCCCTCTCAAATAAATAGAGCTAGCGGTGAAGAAGATGGAATATGGCGTGCAGAACTCAGTCTGCAGTTGTCAGCTTTGGTAAACATGAGCGGGCGGGATGGCGAAGAAGGCGTGAAAGCCCCGTCAGAGAAACCGGAGCGTACCGGCGGCGTCGACTAGAATTTGCGCTTGTTTGATTTTAAAACTCTTAATGAAGTTGGTATCATATGAAAGCTCTCCTTGGCTCCTCTGCTGCTGGAGCAGAATATTTTATTCTGCTGATATTGTGATAATATTGCGTTAAATACAAGCATAATAGCATTAAATCTGCGCCTATCCACATTTATCTCACCCACATCTAATATATTTTTTTTACTGGCGGAAAAGTTTTTTGTTCGACTCCAATAATATATCGTTAAGTGTGCTACATCACGAAAGTTATTGAGTGTTATTGAAGTGAAACCGCAGAAGTTATTAGGAGATTATTTGAGAGTGGAAGGGCTATTAGAGGGTTATTGTAGGGGTTAATGCAAGGAGTTATTGAAGTGAAAATGTTGAGATTATTGGGGGTTATTGCGGTGGTTATTAGAGTGAGTTATTGAAGTTGAACCGCGGAGGTTATTAGGAGAGTTATTTGAGGGTTATTAAATGTTTATTGCATGTNCTTAAAACACATATGTACAAGTACATAAGACTAAATGAGCCTAGATCCTTCCATGTCTTCTTTTTTTTCTTTTAATTAGAGGATCACACTTAATAATAATATTAACAAGAATGTGGAGACACATTCATAATCCAACATAAAAACACATCAAACACTTATGCTAATTTCTACTCACAAGCATCCATAATTCATGGTGAGGGATGAAACTTGTTTTGAAGTGTTGCACCAATCAACTTGGCTCTCACGCTGGTTGAGGGGAACTCTCCTAGCAAGCAATGTCATCAGACTCCCTCCGTGAACTCTGCCTTCAAGAAGAGAGTTTTGACTTGATGCTTCCCAATCAAATAAGCACAATTTATCTATAGAAATCACCTTCATCTTCTCAGTTTCAATTGGCTTTTCAAAGGTGAGAGTTCCCATGTTCTTGCCATCATGAACACGTTGATCTTGTACCAAAGCGCTATGAGCAGCACAAAGACCAAACTCGCTAGTGGAAAAGTGGTTGTAAGAGGGCCCATCAAAATCAATATCTGGTTTTGCTTGACTCCCCCATAAGCAATGTCTATTGCCTCCACGTGCCTTGCAAAAATTAGTCCACCCCTGGGCACTCTTATCATGCCCTTCATGCTGACAGCTTTTGCCACCTCCATGATGAGAACAATCATCAGTTCCATTTTGTGCGCTCTCAGTGCTTTTTAGAGTGGCACACTTCTTCCCACATCCATAGGCAATACATAATTGAGTCCCACCACGGACACTCTTAGAACACATATCATCGTCTTGAAACAAGCAACGATTCCCTCCACCATGTCGTTTACAAAAGGTTGTCTTTCCTTCTACAAATTTGTTGCAATCTTTAACGCCACATATCTTCCCCCCATCATGAGCTTTACAAAACATTGTGCTACCTCGTGCACTCTTTGTGCATCTTTTGTGATGGCAACACTTGCCTCCACCATGGGCAATGCATGAACCATATTGATTATCAACAATTTTAGTGCAATTTCCTTTTTTGCACCTTCTTCCACCTCCATGCTTAATGCATAATCCAAACATTGCTCTTGAAACTTTAGTGCAATTAACATGGTTGCTACAATTATCACCACCATCTGCAATGCAAAAATCAGTGCTTTCTATAGCACTTTTTAGGCAACCAAGTCGCTCACAATGTCTTCCACCTCCATGATACTCACAAAATATGGACTTTCCTTTAGATATCTTTTCACGATTATCTTTTTGACATCTTTTTCTTCTACCACGAGCTATGCAAAGTCCAGAAGCACCCCTGACCAATTTGAGACACTGAAAATTTTGGCATTTTTCTGTGCAACTGCTCCCTTTTTTATTTTTAATGGCCTCAGATGGACAATCAACTGAAGTTGTTGAAACCTCCCTCATATAAGTGATTAGACTATTTCCATATCCTCGGCTTGAAAAAACTAATCCATCATGCATTGTTGATGTTTTATGATTAATTAGATGTTGCACAGAGGTTTCGACTTCATTTGTAATAGATGATATTGTTGGTCCAATGGATTGACTTAACACAAGATCAAAGGTGGGTTTACTAACCAAATTGTCTAAAGAGGTAGCAATTGGAGACTTTGGAATATGTATATTTTCTTTCTCAGGTTCATATTGGAGGTTTGAGTCTTGGTTCATATAGCAATCATCATCATCATCCACAGAGGTTGAAGAGACCATGCTCGCATCTCTTGAATTGTTCCTCTTACTGCTCTTCAATGCACTTGGCGAACACGAAAAACCTTGAACTTGTGGGCCATAGCTAGACACCATACTTCTATCAATATCAACCCACTTTTTGCTTGACGCTTTCAAATTGGAATTCTCAACACAAGAGTCATTAAGGGAAACAAGTTGTAGCATGGTGCCAACTTAAGATTCATCTTCTGATTGAAAACTGTTTGAATATACCACGTTGTTATGAAGGCCCAAGTTCTGTGACATGTTATTCATTGCAAACACAAAAAAGTATAGAGATCACTTTAACAAGGAATAACCAAATTAATAGAATTCCTTGAAAACAAAATGTCAATAACAGATGTGGAAGAAGACTTCAAATAAATTTCAACATCCTCCACCCTAGGAAATCTGTTGTATCATAATGATCCATTCCCAAAGTCTTAAAAAATATTGCAAGCAATATATTCCAGAAATCAATTCACGACTTCTGATGCATTGCTTTATTGTAGCCATGATAGAAACATCGAAAGAGCCGATTTTTCGTACTGTTAAAAACACAAGCCAAATAGAATAATTAGCACATTACAAAATTTAATTGACAACAACTTAATTAATCTGTGTGACAGCTCAGTGAACAAAAACAAAGTTCAAGAAACAAGTTAGAAATATAAGAAGAAAACACAGAGACTTGGCATATAGAATTATATAAAAAATTTTCACATCACATAACAGGTGATGTATGCCCTAAAAGAGTATTTCAAGCAAGCATTAATAGAAGGGAAAACCTATAGAGCATGTAACATTAAGTTTTGGTAGCAAACTATCATCATGTCTCCACAAGTATTAAGATTGTGCATTTGGTCTGCAAACTAACAAATCATAAAAAGATGTTATAACCATAGAAGTCACAAAAACTATACAAGCAAACATAAACTCTATGAAATCAAATATGAGAAGTAGGTAAAAATTCAAATCTAAATCCTTAAAAACATGACCAAATTGAAACATATAAATTCTTTCCCCCATCTCAAAGTAGTTGGGTATTTGATAAATATAACTAAATAAGTTATTTATCATGAAAATAACTTACATTTAGTGCATCTGTAAATTGAATCAACTGTGTTTATAAACAACCATAAAAATCAAATATCAGTCTCCTAAGTCAAGTTTACACACGTCACAAGCAGTTACATATTAAATTAGAAGAATTGAAATTATATTGGTACAAATGGATCAGGTCGATAAATGACCAAAATTGGTTAACTTAAGGGTTGACTGAGTTAACCAAGATTATATCAAAAAACAATTAATTTAATAAACTATTTTACAAAAAAAAAAAAAAACTTATTATTTGGAAAAATCTCATATGAGTACATCATTGATTGAAGATAAACTTTCAAAGTCCTTCACATTCAAAGTATTTAAGAATTCCTTTTGTTATCTCGACCCTAAAAGTAAATAACCAAAACTATAACCAAAACTAATAATTATAATGTCAAATAATTTCTAAATATCAATTCCCTCATGGTTCATCAAATAAGTAGGCAAATCCTAAAGGTAATAATAACTCGGAATAACAAAAATAACAATGGTTGTAGGAAATCAAAGCTCCTGCTCGTAAAAAAAAAGGGGGGCATTTACATACATATCACCAATTTTTTATATGTTCATATATCTAACACTTAAACTTTATTTTAAAAAGTTTTAAAACAAAAATATGACCATTTAAACTTGAGAAAAATGGAATACAATTTTCATCCATTGGTGGAGTAGCATGTATGTAAAAATTAAAGTTTACAGGTTAGACATGTAAATACATATGAATCAAGTGGCATGTATGCAAATCTCTCAAAACAAAAAAGATAAATTTTGAAGAAGAAATATCACACACATGGAGAAAGGAAATCGCTGATTGTTTCACCTTCCTCCGCTCCTATCAGCACCGAAAGCAGAAACCGAGAGAGGGAGAGAGAGAGAATGGGGGAGGGAGACAGAGAGCGCGCCCTCTCAAATAAATAGAGCTAGCGGTGAAGAAGATGGAATATGGCGTGCAGAACTCAGTCTGCAGTTGTCAGCTTTGGTAAACGTGAGCGGGCGGGATGGCGAAGAGGGCGTGAAAGCCCCGTCAGAGAAACCGGAGCGTACCGGCGGCGTCGACTCGAATTTGTGCTTGTTTGATTTTAAAACTCTTAATGAAGTTGGTATCATATGAAAGCTCTCCTTGCTCCTCTGCTGCTGGAGCAGAATTTTTTATTCTGCTGATATCTCACCCACATCTAATATATATTTTTTACTGCTGATGGGCGGAAAAGTTTTTTGTTCGGGCTCAAATAATATATCGTTAAGTGTGCTACATCACGAAAGTTATTGGGGTGTTATTGAAGTGAAACCGCAGAAGTTATTAGGAGATTATTTGAGAGTGGAAGGGCTATTAGAGGGTTATTGTAGGGGTTAATGCAATGAGTTATTGAAGTGAAAACGTTGAGATTATTGGGGGTTATTGCGGTGGTTATTAGAGTGAGTTATTTAGTTGAACTGCGGAGGTTATTGGGGAGTTATTTGAGGGTTATTAAATGTTTATTGCATGAGTAATTGCATGGGGTTATTGGATTAGAACCGCGAATGTTATTAGAATTAATAACCCCTTAATATCCTCCTAATAACCCTCCAAATACCGAAGTTTCATTCAAATATCTACCGCGATTTTACTCAAATAACCTTCGCAGTTTCATTTTAATATTTTTTTTTATGGATCTAATATAACACACATGACGATATATTACTGGAAATCCATAAATAGAACTACATCGAGTCCACGCAGAAAATTTTTTCCATTTTGACGCCTATTTTGTTGTAATTCTGGGAAGTTTCATGCTGATGCTGATTCTTCTCTAATATTTGTTCCTCTGTTCCGGGACGATATTTAGGCTGGCCGCATTTCTCTGTCTATTCTGCTATGTTTTCTTCAAAGCGTTTCAGCTGGGAATTGATTCGGGCACCATACGGTCGTTTTGCTCTTTTGTTTGATGCTTTTGTGCGGTGTGACTTTAAACTGTTTTTTTATTTGAGGAATATTTGCATGCATGCCACTCTATTCTTACCTATTTACATATTCTATGGAGAAAATTAATAAATTATGGTGAGTTATTCCGGCAATCTTTTAAAGGTTCGTGCCTGGTTTTTAGGGAAAAATATTACATCAGTACGCACGTAGTGTAACGTGCGTAGCTAATGAAATCACGCCACGACACCCCACGCGACAGAAAAAAAAATGACGCGGTAACACAAGGAATATTCCCCCCATATTATTCATGTGTTATTATGTGTTATTCATGTGTTAATGATGTGTTATTGTGTTATTATAACACCAAGAATATTCTCAGGACACAATAGCACATGAATAACACACAATAACACCAGAATAACACGGGGGAATATTTCCGACAGAGAAAAAACGACAGGTAATACGGGGGAATATTCCCCCCATATTATTCATATGTTATTGTGTGTTATTCATATGTTATTGATATATTATTGTGTTATTATAACACCAGAAATATTCTCAGGACACAATAACACATGAATAACACGAGGGAAATATTTCCTATTTTACCACGCCGTTTTTTTTCTGTCGTGTGGGCTGTCGTGGCTCGATTTCATTGGCTACGCACGTTATTATACGTGTGTAGTACTGATGTAATATTTTTTTCGGTTTTTAGAAGGGCTAGACCGGCAAACGCGATGACAGTATCAAAAATTCTTTCATAAGATAAACTTTTTTAGAAATTTTTTTACATATATACGACTTAATTTTTATGTTTTTACATATCTAATGCCTAATTTTTTATATTTACATTTATAACATATTGATGTTAAAAATCTATACATTTAGATGTATGTTCCATATTCAAGAAGTTAGTGTTGGCGCCATTTTTTTTGCTGATTAATTCCAAGGATAGGGTTTAGATATGTAAATTTATAAAAATTGTGTGGTATGCATGTAAATAATCCAAACTATTATTTAGAAAAATAATACTCATAACTTTTGGTCATATGTTTAGTGAACAATCTTTCATTATGATTCTCTCCAAAATCTAGTTAACATACATCTCATAAGACTGACCTAAATAGACTTAAAGTTTGTTTATATGTCAATGATATAAAAGAATTTATTCATATCTTACATATCAAAATTTTTAGAAAAAAAAAAATATTTTAGTTCGCATAATAAATACGTATCAATATTGCAAGTAAAATATCATCCACATAAAGTATTAAAAAATAAAATTATCCAAAATAAGTTTAAAATGTTCAAACCCATCATTATTTTATTGTAATTAAAATGTTAATCAAATTGTCCAATATTTATGGCCTTAATCTTTTGTTTATAATTGACAATGTTATTACGTTTATAAACCGCTAAAGATAGGGCTGTCAAAACAAATTGTTGTTCGTAAATAGCTCGTGTTCGACTCGTTAAGTAGCTTATGTTCGACTTGTTCATTAAGCAAATGAGCCGAAAACCAATAATTTTTTGGCGCTTGATATATAAACGAACCGGAGACAAACAAAATTTTATTCACCGAACATAAACAAATATTTGTTTGCCTAGGTTTGACACGAAATAATTATATATATATATATATA
>JXCR01097961.1:0-10623 GCA_002079205.1 Phalaenopsis hybrid cultivar | reverse complement strand
CATAGCACCATGACATATCTAATGCCCTAACCTCAAAGGAAGCACTAAAAAATGAGGCTATATGAGGGAAATCAACAAAACCAAGCCCGAGCTCTCTCTAACAACAATCTAGCCTAGCTCTTCTAACATAGAACTTAGGGCTTTCCTAGAAAGCAAATCACAAAGGGAAAGAGACATCACCTATGCATTTAATGAACAACATCTAAAGCTTCAGGGCTTGACTAGCTGCTCCACTAGCTCCAACGACAACAATGAATGACACCTCTGATGCAGGGAAGCTCCACCACAAGGAGATAGATGAAGGCGTGAAGGATGCAAGGAAGCTCCACCACAATGGACGACACCTCTGATGCAGGGAAGCTCCACCATTATGACCTTATTTGGTTGATATCTTCTTTTAAAAAGCTTCTTTAAAAGCAACGTTAGAGTAAACAACAATATGAAATGATAGTTGCTAAATGTAATATTACCGTTTGAACAAAAGAATTGAGTGTTTTTTAACATTATTACATTTATATTTTTTTATTATAAATGACTTCATTAACCCAAATATTATTAAATTATAACCTCAATATTTATGTGAGACGACAAGGATGGAACCCACCATTCTCCTTTGAACTATATTGGTAAACTAGGTTGTGGANTAAAAGCAACGTTAGAGTAAACAACAATATGAAATGATAGTTGCTAAATGTAATATTACCGTTTGAACAAAAAAATTGTGTGCTTTTTAACATTATTATATTTATATTTTTTTATTATAAATGACTTCATTAACCATAATATTACTAAATTATAACCTCAACTCAATATTTATGTGAGACGACAAGGATGGAACCCACCATTCTCCTTTGAACGATATTGGTAAACTGGGTTGTGGAAACTACGGTAGATTGACAATCAAACAAATTGAAGAATGACTGTCTTTTTTTTTTTTTTTAACATTTTCTATGAAGGGCAAGTGTGTGAGGATAGATTTAGGGGGTAAAATTGACCTTTTTCCTTTTAAAAATTTTTGGATTATAACCCTCAGACTCATTACAAAAATCGGAAAGAATGTCGGGCTCTAACTCCTAGAATCGGTTACAAAAAAACCAAAAAAGAATGTTGGGCTATCATTCCCAGACTTAATTAAAGGAACTAGTTAGGAAAGATTTTAGACTATCACACCCTTTCTCGACTAGAAAGACTGATCAGAAAAGATGTTAGGCTATATCTCCCAGACTCGGTTATGAAAAATTGAAAAGGATGTCTGACTCTAACTCCCATACTCGGTTATGAAAAGCTGAAAAAGAATGTCGGGCTATAAATCCAAGATTAGATTAAATGAACTATTTAGAAAAGATGCTACGTTATAATTCCCATACTTGATTACAAAAAACTGGAAAGAATGTCAAGTTATAACTCACAGACTAGATTGAGAAAAATTAGAAAAGGAGTGCGTTGAAGGATCAATATTTGATAGGCATCTCGCTCATGTCGATGAATGAACTGATGTAATATCTTCAGTAAAAGACAAAACATGGAATATTCATGAAGGTACAACAGCCAAATACTTGCTACGTGAGAAGGGAAATGCTCCTAAAGTGACCGGATGGGTATCAAACCAAGCATTGGTCAGAATGACAGACTTGAAACAGTCTTACGGCCTAAGAAATCTAAAATTGACAGACATCTAGTTCACATCTATTGATCAATAAAACATATATAAAATGGGATGTCATGACATAGCTAAGCAGCATAAAGGGCCCACACTTGCTATATTAAAAGCATAATCCTTAGAAAAAAAAATACTACAAAGCGAGATGGGTATCAAACCAATCATTGGTCAGAATAACAGACTTAAACATGTCCTACTACTAAAAATGAGAGTACTCCAACGCGTTCCAAACTTCAGGACTCATTGGAGAAATAATATTTGGGTTTTGTTAAGCTTGACTCGGCCTAAAAAGGTAAAATCAAAACCAATACCTCACATGCCAACAGTTATCACCCATTGGAAGCAATCAAGCATCTCACTGCTGGGGATTGGCTTGGGTCATTGTATCTCAGACCTAATCAGTATGGTTAAATCGAGGAAAAGAAGGAATTTAAAAATTTCTTTCTTATATCTAACCCCAACCCAATCAAATCAATAACAAGAGGAATATACCTTCATCCTTTATCTCGCAAAATTGTAAGTGTATGACTGAGATATAACTTTGGGTTTTATTATTTCAGACCTGATCTAAAAGGGCCAAATCAAGGATGTCGGGCTCTATCCTCCTGACATGGTCGAAGTATCAACCAGAAATAGATCTTAAGTTTTCATAACCTAGACCCAATCAAAATCAGTCAAATCAGGAAATGTTGAGTTTTGGTAACCCAAACCAAGCCCTAAGAAGAAAAAAAGGCTCTCCCTACATGCAAGCATATGACTCACACTGTCAAAGTTAATAATAACCTCAATGTAGAATAACAAAAATTAAACTGACCAAGAAATCTAATTTTTTAACCAGATTAGTGACTCTCCCTAGGGATAGTCTCGGGCTTCGATATCCAGAACCACTCGAATCGGCCAAAACTAGACAGAGAATTCATCCAAGTAGCCATCTCATCATTGTAAGATAGAATTAACTTCTCAAAGAGTCTCACTAAGAAGAAATAACTATGATTAAAATTATAGGTGTCATGAAAATGATCTCAATGGTACATGTAATATCTCTTTGGGTCATGCAAATGACCCCCAACCTTCATTGTTGCTAACTTCTAGAAGTACTCCATATTTTGGATGACACTAACTACTTTGGCTATTGAGACTCTTAATGGAGTCATGATGGGTGGATGATGGAGGAGGGGATAATCTCCTCTCTGCTTGGTGATCAACCCGCGTCTCTTAATATTGAGTTCTCCCTTCAATGAAGGAAACTCAATGCTCCTAGAAATGAGCTTGCTCATAGGAATGGCGAGGTCGGAGCTTCTCAAAATTCAGTTTCATGAAATGCCCTGCAAGGTGGCTTGCTTCTTCTGGCTCGAGTTTGCAAAAAAATTAATTCAATTGTTGTTGGTCCCAATCTCTTGGCGATACCAAGCAAGGAATTAAACTCATCTACAACTATGTGATTATTGGCCATCTCAACAACACAACTATGATTTTTAGGCTTTGCAACCCAAGAGCAAAGAAGTCATTGAGTGAGAATGACATGTATGTATGCAAGCTCGAGATCTCTAACTTTTAACGTCTCTCATTGGAAGTAAATAATGAAGCACCTCAATGATACTTATGGAAACTGTCATGTAGTTTCTATGCACTGGTGAATTGTGCGGCAAACATGTGTTTGAACAAAAGAGAGAATCACTTCTATTGGCAGGTTGTTAAACCAATAGAGTGAAAGAAAATAAGTGATATTTTGAAATATAATTTATTCTTATAAGGCAAACTGCTGACTCCAATGAGATTATATGGTAAGAGGGGCTAGATCTACCCTTGTAAGAATTCTAAGAGGGAATCTTGAATCTCTCTAGTGCTTTATACCTTAGTGATCTCCATAAAAAATGCATTCTTCAGTGGATCTCTCCTCTTGACTTTTTCTCATTTTATGTCTCTATTAATCAGGAGAGGAATTAATGTTATCAAGGTGATATGCTTCATCTTTTCTTGCCATGGTAGATGGTAGAATTCTTCATGCCTCATCAACAAATGCTCTCCTGCTAAATTGGTAATTCTAGAGAAATAAATAGTGGCTGCATCAGTTGTACTAATATTAAAAAATGTTCCAAATTTGCGCTTATCTCAATCATCATTTGCTCTCTAAGCTCGTTTATCTATTATATTAACAATTTTTTAATTGACTCCATGTGAAATGAAACTTCTTTATTAATTATTACTTGGTTCAACACTTTGTGTAACTTCTCTTCTTGTTTGTAATATTATCCACACTCATCGTACATTTTAGGATGTTGGATCTTGATTTATTCATGAATTCACACCACAAAGCAAATAACCAAAAAGGAAAGTGAGCCTAGAGAACCAAAAATATAAGTACTAAGTGTCTTAAATATTCATGAAAAATCTTAAATTTATCTATAGTTGTCATTCTTATTTATAGAAAAATTGTTTTGAGGAACATTGCATAACATAATAATAATTTTTTTTGTGTTATTATAAACTCATGAGGTCTCTCCTTCACAACTAATCCTCACTCAAATGATTCCACTTCTATGTTATCTTCAATAGTGCTTCTATCGCCCTAAGGTGAGTTGGTGAGGTTAGTATAGTTTTGGAGGAATTCGTCTTTGAGTTTGTTGCATTTGACTACCAAGTCAAAATTTTAAATGAGCGGTCGGGCTGTCTTGCTACATCAGCTAGCTAACTCCAATCACTATTCGAATTCGGTCTAAGGTCTTCGCTATACAAGGCTCAAGTTATGGAAGAAACTATTATTGTCAATCCCTCTTCAAGTAGTACTTCCAACAAGAGACAACCATCACATACTTACTATTTAATGCTAGAATTTATACATACTACTTAGTGTTACCAATAGATCCAACACATACTATTTACATAAAAATTCATCTCCACCAGCTTAACTTGTTCATAAAATGGTAAATATTAAGCCAAAAGAAAAAAAAAGGCATTATCAATCCGTAGGCACAATCACGACTTAGAGAAGCGCTATAATTTTTTATATTTTGTTACAAAAATTGGTTGCATTTTCCTGTATCATACATTGGTGAAGAAAACTCTAATTCAAACATGTGACCATGATATCATCTTGTTGAAATATGAAAAAATCAATCCCTTTTTGTGTATAGAAAAAAAAGGGTCAGATTTAAGTATTCAAATATTAATCATTTTTCTGTCTAAAAAAATGAAGTAACGGGCAGAAAGCAGCGGTGACACTTTACCCACAATTTCTATGATGCTAAACTTGCGGCTTTCTTTGGAATAAAAAAAAACAATCCAATAGGAATGAAGGTCGAGAATAGTTGAATGAGCAGGCCATAGAAAGATTATGAAAAGAACTATAAGAAACATCCAAAAGGGAAGCAAGAGCAACTCCATAGAACGAGCCCACTGAAGAGCCAAGATTGTTTATGGACATAAAAAGAGCAAACAGAGTCCCTTCAATACCAGGAGAGCATAGCTGTCTAGAAAGGATTAGAAACGACATGAACCTGTATATATCACATCAATAGTGTCAACAAACAAAACTATTTTATGGAGAAATTGAAAAAAATATTAGTGAAATTAAATGATCAAAATATTTTTTTGCATTATGAAAATGTCTGATATGTTTCTTAATATAAGAAATAGGAGGGGGTAGTACAGTCAAAGGTGATGAGTTTATGTTTCAACAAATACTTATTTGGCATTTTTTTCATTCTTCCCTATTCTTAATTGTTATTTAATATGAGCTAAGAATTGTCTATCAACGAATATTAATATATGCAACTCCATAAACATATTAATTATATGACACATAAAAAAATATAAGTATTTTTATTCAAACTTCTAACAGAAATGATATTTAGCTATATGATAAAAAAAAAAAACAAAGACAATGCTGACGACCTCAAAGACCACATCTAACACCATATTTTGTATGATAATGATCCATACATATTTGAAGACAAGCTTGTAGTACGAACACAAATTCTAATAGCTTGTTTGGGATCACTTCTGATTTTTATATTTTATTTGTGTTTTAGCTTTTATTTTAAAAATATGTTTCTTCATTGTATTTTTTGCATGCTTTTATCATTTATTTTTAAAACCAAATTAACTACACTCAAAATAATATTTTGAGTGTTTTTAAAAGCAACTAACATGTTATACCACACCAAACATGTTTAGTTTTAAGTCAACACAAACAAATTAAATAAATAAAAAATAACAAATAAAAAATAGAAATGAAAAGTGATGCCAAATTGCACCTAAATGAATGCCCATATTTAAAATTATACAATGACGAAACGTATTTTTAAAATAAAAGCTAAAACAAAAATAAGATATAAAAATCAGAAGTGATCCCAAACAAGCTATTAGAATTTGTGTTCATACTACAAGCTTGTCTTCAAATATGTAANAATATTAATATATGCAACTCCATAAACATATTAATTATATGACACATAAAAAAATATAAGTATTTTTATTCAAACTTCTAACAGAAATGATATTTAGCTATATGATAAAAAAAGAAAAAAAAAAGACAATGCTGACGACCTCAAAGACCACATCTAACACCATATTTTGTATGATAATGATCCTTACATATTTGAAGACAAGCTTGTAGTACGAACACAAATTCTAATAGCTTGTTTGGGATCACTTCTGATTTTTATATTTTATTTGTGTTTTAGCTTTTATTTTAAAAATATGTTTCTTCATTGTATTTTTGCCATGCTTTTATCATTTATTTTTAAAACCAAATTAACTACACTCAAAATGATATTTTGAGTGTTATTAAAAGCAACTAACATGTTATACCACACCAAACATGTTTAGTTTTAAGTCAACACAAACAAATTAAATAAATAAAAAATAATAAATAAAAAATAGAAATGAAAAGTGATACCAAACTGCACCTAAATGAATGCCCATATTTAAAATTATACAATGACGAAACTTATTTTGAAAATAAAAGCTAAAACAAAAATAAAATATAAAAATCAGAAGTGATCCCAAACAAGCTATTAGAATTTGTGTTCATACTACAAGCTTGTCTTCAAATATGTAAGGATCATTATCATACAAAATATGGTGTTAGATGTGGTCTTTGAGGTCGTCAGCATTGTGTTTTTAAAAGCAACTAACATGTTATACCACACCAAACATGTTTAGTGTTAAGTCAACACAAACAAATTAAATAAATAAAAAATAATAAATAAATAAACAGAAATGAAAAGTGATGCCAAACTGCACCTAAATGAATGCCCTACTCTGTAACATGAAACATCCTATTGAACCAAACAATGAATGCAATAGTTATTATTGAGTTATGGAAGTAACTAATATTGTCACTCCCTCTTCAAGTAGTACTTCCAACAAGAGACAACCATCACATACTTATTATTTAATGCTAGAGTTTATACATACTACCTAGTGTTACTAATAGATCCAACACATACTTTTTACATAAAAATTCATCTCGAACATCTTAATTTGTTCATAGAAAGGTAAAAATTAAGCCAAAAGAAAAAAAAAAGGTATTATCAGTCTGTAGGCAAAATCACGACTTAGAGAAGTATTATAATTTATTATATTTTGTTACAAAAGTTGGTCTTATTTTCCTGTATCAAACATTGGTGAAGAAAACTTTAATTCCGACATGTGACCATGCTCTCATCCTGTTGAAATATGAAATAATCAATCCCTTTTTGTGTATAAAAAACAAAAAAAGAAAAAGGGTCACATTTAAGTATTCAAATACTAATCATTTTTCTCTATCTAAAAAACATGGAGTGACGGGCAGAAAGAGGCGGTGGCACTTTAACTACAATTTCTATGATGCTAAACCTGTGGCTTCCTTTGGAATCAAAAACAACAATCCAATAGGAATGAAGGTGGAGAATAGTTGAATGAGCAGGCCATAGAGAAGATTATGAAAAGAACTATAAGAAACATCCAAAAGGGAAGCAAGAGCAGCTCCATAGAACGAGCCCATTGAGGAGCCAAGATTGTTTATGGACATAAAAAGAGCAAACAATGTCCCTTCAATACCAGGAGGGCATAGCTGTCCAGAAAGGATTAGAAACGGCATGAACCTGCATATATCACACCAATAACGTCAACAAACAAAACTATTTTATGGAGAAATTGAAAAAAATATCAGTGCAATTAAATGATCAAAATCTTTTTTTTTGCATTATGAAAATGTCTGATATGTTTCTTAATATAAGAAAGAGGTGGGGGGTAGTACGTCAAAGGTGATGATTTTATGTTTCAATAAATACTGATTTGGCATTTTTTGCATTCTTCCCTATTCTTAATTATCATTTACTATGAGCCAAGAATTGTCTATCAACGAATATATGCAACTCCATAAACATACTAATTATATGCCAGTTAAACAAATATAAGTATTTTCATTCAAACTTCTAACAAAAATGACATTTAGCTATAAGATAAAAAAAGAAAAACAAGCATGATGCTAGAAATCTCAAAGACACCACATCTAACACTATATTTTGTATGATAATGATCCTTAACATATTTGAAGACAAGCTTGTAGTACGAACACAAATTCTAATAGCTTGTTTGGGATCACTTCTAATTTTTATATTTTATTTTTGTTTTATCTTTTATTTTAAAAATATGTTTCTTCATTGTATTTTTTGCATGCTTTTATCATTTACTACACTCAAAATATTATTTTGAGTGTTTTTAAAAGCAACTAAACATGTAATACCACACCAAACATGTCTAGTTTTAAGTCAACACAAACAAAATAAATAAATAAATAATAATAAATAAAAAACAAAAATTAAAAGTGATGCCAAACTACCCCTAAATGAATGCCCTATTCTGTAACATGAAACATCCTATTGAACCAAACAATGAATGGAATATTTATTGTTGAGTTTCCTTGTCGAATAATGTTCCTTTATTTCCATTACCCAGCTCCAACAAAGCTCATAGGATATCCTTCATGTCAGAAGTTATAATAGGGTTTAATTTATTCCTATTAGAGTTTATGAGGATTGGATTTATTTCCTTGAATTGAATTTATTTTCTTTCCTAATTTAGATTTATTTCGTTGGATTGAATTTATTTCCTTTCCTATTTTATATCATTTTCTTTATCTCCAAGTAATTATTATGAATTGATTAATTGAAAATAAATGTGTTATATCTTTCCTTTCATGCTATTTCTTTTTTGTTATCTTTCCTATTTTAGAATTCATGTAGGAGTATTTATACCCCATTTCATATTAATAATACAATTCCGCTGAATTCTGAAAATCAACATGGCATCAAAGCCTTGAAAAAAAACCTTAGAGTGTCGAACGGTGGAGAAAAAGATTTGTTGCCCGACAATTCCTATTTCCCGCTCCTCCGTTAATCTCAGTCGTATTCTTTATTCCTTCTCGCTATTTTTTTTCCTATTTTAGACTTTGTGATTTTATGTCGTTTCCTCTATCTCCAAGTAATTATTATAAATTGATTAATTAGAAATATAGGTGTTATATCTTTCCGTTCATGTTATTTCATTGTTCTTGTCTTTCCTATTCTATGATTCATGTAAAGGTATTTATACCTCCTTTTCATATCAATAATATAATTCTGATAAACTCTGAAAATCAACACTCCAGAACATCATCCTCCTGGAATTTTAACTCTTCCGTGGATAATTTGAGAAAAGCATTTCTTTTTGAAAATAAATGACTAAAATCCTCATCCATTCATCTTTTTTTTTTTTTTTAAATTGGTAACAACTGATTCAATCTTTCAAAAAAAAAAAAAAACTATATACATACCACAAAGTTCTAATGTACTATATTTGCTTGTATAACACACTAATGTCTAAATACTATCAAAATATAATATGAAACGATGCATTTTACCTTTGATGAGCTAATGTTAAGAGGTTTCTTTTATATATTTTAAATAATAGGATGGCTATAATTACTTATAAAGATTTAGATGTTAGATATAAAAATACATTAACTTTCAATGTAAATCCTTCTTTATCAAATTTGCTGTTAGCTGGCACCTACAAGGATCTAGGAGAGGAAAGAAAGTGTACAAATGAGAGTAAAAAAAAGAATGAAGGGACTGAGGGAAAATTCTAAGCTAATTGCTTCCCTTCACATCCTAGCGGGATAAGGACAATCTAACAAAAGGAAAAACTCAAAAGTTCTACAAAGAGCTTTAAGAAAGAATTATCAGCTCTTAATTGATTGTCATCATGAATTTCCACATTATATGCTTACACTAAATCATAGATAAAGACTAGCTATTTTGTTCATCTATTTCTAAAAATCGTAAATAAATCTCAAGTAAATTCACTGTATCCCACATTAAGAAAAATAAATAAATTCACTGTATCAGCTATTTCAGGGACATTTTCATATTGAACTCAAATATAGCTAGCACATAAATTATATTTCTATTCATCTTTTTATATTAAAATATATTATCAAATTAGATCCTTTTGTTCAATCTTCTTTTCATTTAGTTAAATAACAGGATTTTAGGAACACATCATAGTTTGAATTTGTTTGATTTTAAATGTAATTTTCATATAATATAGACATATATAGAAAAGAGATGAGGACCAGAAAATAAAGGCTTCTTATTTTTCACCATCAACTGTATGCACCAAGCTAAAAAAAATAGTAAAAATTCAAAAGACAGCAGAACTACATTAGTTATTCCGCCACGTATCTTTGCTAACAGCGCTATTGCTCCAGTAAATTTCCTTCTATTATGGTAACACCACCGCAATAATCCCCTTCCATGACATCAACTTCTTAAGTATTTTGTGATAGCATTGGTGCAGCTTCAGTGGAGGACAGTTTAGAGATAGTCTTCTTAGATGGTTAGGTCACATTAAACGTGAACTATCTGATGATCCGGTTATGAGAGTAGATGTTTTAGTTTTGACTTATGCTAAGAAAAGCAGAGATAGACTTAAAA
>JXCR01097945.1:88732-149351 GCA_002079205.1 Phalaenopsis hybrid cultivar | reverse complement strand
ATATATATATATATATACGTATATATGTATATATATAAAAATTTAAGTTCGGGGGGAGGGGGATGAAAAACTTTCTAAAACTTGGATTTTATTTGTTCTCAAATATGCTAAAAATAAATTTGATTTTGATTTGAAAAAAAAAGGATTATGTAATTGAAGTTATATTAGGAAAGTAAATGTTTGAATATATAAATAAGTAAGAGAATTTGGTTGAAACCTATAGTAATGAAGAAAAACTTAAAGTTAAAAATTTTTAATGTGAAATATGAAAAATATTATGTCATTATGTTTAGTAGGAGAAATTGTATTTTAGAAAAATATAGAAGGGTTAGATTTTTATTTTCAATACTTAAATTTCTTTTATTAAAAATAATTTTCAAAGCCATTATTATATTTTTAAGTAATGGATTTATATTAGAACTTTGCTTTAGGAAAGGAGGAGTGGAATTCAAAATTATTAAAAGCCTATCCAGATATAGTAATCCTCACCTGAAAAAGAAAAAAAGAAAAAGAAAAAGAAAAAGAAAAAGAAAAGGAAAGCAGACATAGGGTGAAGAAGCTTGAGGATTAGTGCCTAATCAAAAATTGGTTCCACATCTAATCTTTTTAAAGTATAAGACTTGAGAAACGCTTAAGCTTAAGAATATAATATTGTAAGTATAATTATTCTCAATAAAAATTATCAAATGGAGAAGATAAAATGCCTAAACTCTATATTTGGAGGATTTACAAATATTTATGAACAAGATAAAAACTCATATTTTCAAACTTCTTTACATTAAAAATTTCTAAACTCTAAGTTGGTCTCATGTACTAATATTTTTCCTAAATTTGACTACTATATTTCATGATCAAAATTTCAGAATATCCTAAAGAAGCTCATTTACATAATATACTTATTTTGGTTTTGAAAGATTGGAGTGTCACTTGAGGACAAATAACATTTTAAGTTTGAGGATTTTGATACACCAAAAATATATAGTATTTATGTACACAATTTTTATATCTATTTTTGAGATATTGTGCTTTAATGATAGTATTTGTGTGTTTTTCTTTCAGGTACAATCAAATGGATGAAAAAGGTAAAAGGAGTGAAAAATGTTCAAATTTGGAGCAAAAATGAAGAAGGTGTGCAAAAGAACTGTGGTGCCTAAGTGCCCAGAACTGGTGCTTAAGCTACAGTAAATTTGAGAAGGTTGAGACTACTCTCAAAGTACCTCGTACTTAAGCGCCAAAGGTAGTTACTTGGTGATTCAATGAATTTGGATGAACTTTTGAAGAGATGTTTGAAGAAACACTTGGTGAAGACATGGAAAATAGTTAATGAACATGAAAATACATTCAATTAGCTTTTGAAAGGAGGCAACTCTTAGAAGATTCATTGAATGTGGACACATTTTGAAGAGACACCAATGCACCTTTTGGAAATTTATAAAAGAGGACTTGAATTGGTTTGAAGAGAGACCTACTCTCTCCAGTGCCCCTAAGGAAACTTTCAGCCCCTTAGCCATCGAAGCCTCTCTCTCTTAGATTAATTAGGATATATTTTTAGAGAGAAGAAGAGAGGAGTTTTAGTTTGTGAGTAGAGAGTAATTTAAGAGAAAGGAAGAGAAGAAATTCAAAGGAACTTTAAGAGTTTGGTGGAGAGGATTTGAGATAGGTTTTTATCTTTATGAATATTTTAGGTTTTAATTTAGACTTCTTGTTTGTTTGCATGATTTCTACTTTCAAACTTAAGTGTGGTTCTGTTTTTTCCATGAATTTTGAGTATTTTTCTTTTTTTCTTTAAAATAATAAGTGATTAAGTTTTGGATGGAAGTTGTGTGAAGTATTAGTCTTTAGTGTTGGAATAAGTTGTGAAGATTTTAAACCTTATATTTTATTTACTTCTTGATTTGACCAATTAAGATGTTAATATTTGTTTTCAGAACATGTAAGATCCGAGATGGTATTGTCTCGCTCAAGTAATGGTAAGAATCACATGAGATTGTATGGATGAGAATACAATTCATATGATTGAGTGCAAATAAATAGGGAAATAAACTTTAAAGGGTGTAGAATTAGAGGACTTTAGAGTGACAGGCTAATGCCCCTAATTCGGTTTATAGTTTTAGGTTTTGATACGAGATGTTACCCTTAGGTGGAGGCAGAGAGGAAACTCTATAGTGGGAGCTAGTATCTTCCCTACCTAGCTCGTCTTCAAGATTATTCAAACTTTAAATTTACCAATGTTCTTTATAGCATCTCCAATAAGGGTAATGAATATTATTGCTCCTATTTGGCACAACACAACTTGAATACTTCCACAATAAAATTCCTATACTTATTACTGATTCATGATTAGAAAAGTGATTTTTTATTTATATTGCCTTTATCTTACAAATATCTAGTTAAATTTAGTTAGTTGTTTACTTTATTTTCAAATATTAAAAAATTACCAAAAAGAATCAAACTTTCATTCCTATTATAGCATTTATAATTTGAGTAAGAATATTTTGCAAAGTAGAATTTGTTATATAATTTCTTCTGATTTAGTTACATATTGTATTTCTCCCCGTGTGTTCGATATTTGGGGCTTAATAAAAAAGTCCTATATTACTTGATAATGATATGCATCTCATATTTGAATATAATAAAAACATTCTTATTTGCTTTGAAGTTAAGTTTTTGGCGTCGTTGTGCGATTGCAAAGTAAGAAATATAAGTATGGAAAAAATTAAGAATATAACAACGTACATCGTACTATCATATAAGATCAAAATCAAAGGGCTAGCTTAAGACACCATGTTTAACATCATGATTTAGAATAATATTGGAGTGGCTGACCCTTCCTCCCTTAATAGATTCAAACATCTTTGTAGGGTCCATAAAATATTCATTTTTGTTATTTTGAAGCCTCTTGTGCATGTACAAAAGATAGGATTTTGTAGAAATTCAAATGTTATCAGTCTTTTTGTAATAAGAATAACAAAATTTAGATTTTTTGGAAACATACTGTTACATTATATATTGTGGATG
This sequence comes from Phalaenopsis hybrid cultivar, assembly GCA_002079205.1. Taxonomy (NCBI): domain Eukaryota; kingdom Viridiplantae; phylum Streptophyta; class Magnoliopsida; order Asparagales; family Orchidaceae; genus Phalaenopsis; species Phalaenopsis hybrid cultivar. Next base: position 146,333 of record JXCR01097945.1, on the reverse strand, counting down.
ATGAGGAACAATTTGTTCTAACTCATTTCAAGATGGAAGACTTTCATGGGTGGGATACTTTAGTGTATGCGAGTTCACTTATAAAGGATAAATATTTGTTGTGGCAGAAATTGGAGCTAATGGGTGATACTATCAATGACAATTGGTTTGTGGGTGGTGACTTCAACATGGTTATGAAGCCTAGTGAGAAGAAAGGGGGTGGTAGATGTGAAAATACCCTTATAAATCACTTTTGTAATTCAATTGCAGGGGCTGATCATTTTGACTTTGACTATTCTAGGTCACCCTTTACTTGGAGAAGGGATTTGCTTTTACAAAGGCTTAATCATTTATTGGGAAATTGTTGTTTCTTAAATTATTATCCTATCATTCGGGTCCAACACTTGAACCATGCATCCTCTGATCATAACCCCATCCTACTTACTTTAGCTTTTAATGTCAAACCTACAATTGCCGATTTAAATTTCTTAATATTTAGACTTCTCATGATACTTTTTTGAGTCTTGTCCAACATGCTTGGAAAATTTGATAGTGCTAGGACACCTTGGTTCATCCTATGGCAAATGCATAAAAAACTAGCTGCTCATCTCAAAAAATGGAATCATCAAGTTTTTGGTAATGTGCATAACAAAGTACTAAAGGCTCATCAAATGATGGATCATTTAGAGGCTTAAGATATTGGCTCACTTGGTTTGGTGGAAGCTGTGGCCCAAGCTCACCTATCTTTATTGGATGCAATATCTTTGGAGGAAAGCCTCCTCCAATAGAATGCAAATGATATCTCCTTTATTGCTAGTGATAGAAATATAAATTATTTTCATGCTACTTTAAAACATTTAAGAAACATAAACAACATTATGAAGATCAGAACTATTAATGGAGACACTTTAACAAATATTGAGGGTATTGGTGAAAGTGTTGTGTTTACTTCACTGTGCTTTATCAGTCTACTTTACAGGTTACCCCTATTGATTCCAATTTATTTGATGATGAAAGAAGTTACATCAAAACCCTCTCTTTAACCCATGCTCTTGATGAAAATGAAACTCTTTCTGCTTTTAAATCCATCTATCCTAAGAAAGCCCAAGACCTAGATTGTTTCTCTTTATCCTTGTATGTGCATTGCTAGGATGTCATCAAGAAGGAGGTTATCCTTTATTCAAAGTTTCTTTCTTGGGGATAACCTAGGTAAGTATTTTAGCTTTGCCTTGATTGTGCTCATCCCCAAATGTAACAAAAAGATTACTTGGGAGTATTTTCATCATATTTCTATTACCACTGCTAATTCTAAAGTCTTGAGTAAGCAGAATGTGAATAGGTTACAACCACATCTCTGTAAGATTATCTCTCCAAATCAATTTGCTTCAATAAAGAACAAAGACATTACTAATAATATCCTCCTAGCACAAGAAAAGATTGAAGACTCGGATAAAAAAAGGTCGAGGGGGAAATTTGGTTTTTAAACTTGACATCAAAAAAGCTTTTGATACCATTAGCTGGGATTTCATTCTTAATATTTTGTAGGCTAAAAGATTTCATCAGGAATTCTAGTTACTTATCAAAAGATGGTTAGAAAATAACCATTACAGAGTGTTTTTTAATGGTAAAGCTCATGGTTTCTTTTTTACATATAGAGGCATTGAACAAGAGGATCCTCTTTCCCCTACTATTTTTATAATTGCTTTTGATTACCTCTCCATGCTTGTTAATAATCTACATATACAGAATCCTCACATCAAATATTCTCATATATATGAAATAATGGTTAGCCATCTTGCATATGTTGATGATGTTATTTTATTCTCTAATGCCAGTAAGTTTGCTATAAAAGCTATTATGCTTCTTTTGACTGAATTTCATAAAGTGTCTGGCTCAATCTTTAATTTGGTCAAATGTAATTTATATTTTGGGAAATCAGTGCATCATAATGTTGAAAGCTGGGGCAACCAAATTCACTTGATGTAAACTTGCAAAACCTCCTATTAAATAACTTGGTGTGAATATTCTCAGGGGGAGGAAGCAAATTAAAATGGATGAGGTTGCTGAAAAAATCAAATCCAAAATAAATGATTGAAGAAACACTTTTTTATCAAATGGTGGTAGACTTACCTTGTTGAAAAGTATCCTTTTTAGTCTACCTTCATATGCCATGCATGTTCTAAAGACTAAGAAAAGCACCCAAAAGACACTTGAAGTGCTCTTTAACAAGTTTCTTTTGGAGTGGTGCTCGGTTCAGCAAAATTTTGGCTAACTGGAATAAGATTAGTAAACCTGTCTCTTTTGGGGGGACTTTATTTTAAAACACTTCAACAAATCATTAATATAAACTTGTGCATGCTCTGGTTCAAATTTTGAGCTGGGGATTCTTTATATGTTCGGTTTATGTATCACAAATATTGCACTTTTACTCACCGCTTCATTGTTAAAAGGAAGGTAAGTGACTCTAAACTATGGAAGGCTATAGTATAAGTTATAACTGTGGCTTCTCATTTCATTTTTTGGGATATGGGTGATGGAAATATCTCTTTTTGTCATGATCATTATGGAACATCAAATTTTACAACTTCATTTCACTCACTAGCTGACACAAACTTACTTGTCTCTGATTGTTGGGCAAATGAAAGCTGAAATATAACTAAACTTGTGTCCTTGGTTGGGGAGGAAGTTCCTTCAATTTCTAAAATTCCATTAAATGTGTATGGGAAGGATGTCTATATGCGAAAATTTCAATCCAGAACCTCTATTAGTAAAAGGATTTATTCCCAAATTCACAAATTTTAAAAGTGGAAATAGAGTACTTATATATGGCATCAATGTATTTCTCCTTCCATTTCTTTATTTTTATGGATATACTTTAATACTATGTTTCCACTCGATGATATTCTTTAGATAAAAGGCTTGAGACTTGCTTCCTTTTATTATATTTGCAAGAGGGTTGTTCATCTCGATGCTCTTTATATATGTTAATGTGATGAATGTGATTATATTCTTAATTTTTCCTTAATTTTAATTCTTACTTTTCGAAGATGCTAAAAACTTGATCATCAACAACAGCTAAGCACAAAATTGGCTTCAAAGAAAATAAGAATACAATTATTACATTTAAATATGGGATACTACGTAAGTATACATATCATATGAAGTATTATAGGACTTTCATATTAAGCCCCAAATATCAAACCCACAAGAAAAACTACAATGTGCAACTACAAAGTAGGAGAAATTAGATAACAAATTCTATTTAACAAAGTATTCTTACTTATACTCTAGATACTATAATAGGAATGAAAGTTTGATTCTTTTTGTAATTTTGGATAATTGAAAGTAAAGTAACAACTAACTAACTTAACAAGATTTTTCTAACATAAAGGCAATATAAATAAAATATTTTTGTCCTCATCTTGAATTAATAAAAAGTATAAGAATTATGTTGTGGAAGTATTCAAATTGTGTTGTGATGAAAAAGAGCAATAATAAACTTTACCCTTACTAGAGATGCTATAAAGAACATTAGCTAATTTACAATTTGAATAGTCTTGAAGACGGGTTAGGTAAAGAAGATACTAGCTCTCACTCTAGAGTTCCCACCTCTCTCTCAATTTAGAGGCCAACATCTCATATTAAAACCTAAAACTATAAATCATTATGGGGGCTTTAGTCTGTCACTCTAAAGTCCCTTAACTCTACACCCTTCAAAGTTAATTTCCTTTATTATTTGCACTCAATCATATGAATTACATTCTCATCCATACAATCTCATGTGAATCTTACCATTTGTTCATTGAGACAATACTATCTCAGATCTTACATGTTATTACAACAAGTATTAACATCTTAATTGACCAAATCAAGAAGTAAATAAAGTACAAGGTTTAAAATCATCCCAACTTCTTCCAGCATTAAAGACTAATACTCCACACAACTTCCATCCAATACTTAATTACTTATCATTTTAAGGAAAAAGATAATGAAAACTACTTAAAATTCATAGAGAAAACACAACAACACTTAAGTTTGAAAGTAAAAATCATGCACAAAAATAATAAGTCTAAATTAAAATCAAATGTAGTCACAAAGATAAAAACTTATGTCAAATCCTCTCCACCAAAGTCTTGAAGTTACTTTGAACCTCTTCCTTCACTTACAATATAAATTACAACTTAAAATAAAAAGAAAAGTGGAGTTGGTGGCGTGTGGTTGTTGGCTTTGGATGGATCTTCCCTTGATCTTCAATCTAAGTCGTCTTTTATAATTTTCCAAAAGGTGCTTTGGTGTCTCTTTAAAATGTGTCCACATTCAATGAATCTTCTAGAAGTTACCTGCTTTCAAAAGCCAATTGAATGAATTTTGTCTCCATTAACTATTTCTCATGTTTTATCTAAGGGTTACTTCAAAAACTTCTTCAACAATTTGTCCAAATCCATTGAATCATGAAGTAACTACTTCTGGTGCTTAAGCGCGAGGTAATTGACACTTATGCATGGCTCTCTTTATTTCACAAGCACATAAGCGTCAGTCCTATGTGCTTAGGCGCCTCAGTTCATTTTCACCCCTTCTTCATTTTTGCTCAAAATTTGATCCATTTTCACTGCTTTGATCATTTTTCATCCATTTGATTGTACCTAAAAGAAAAACACACAAATACCTTTCATTAAAGTGCAATATCTCAAAAATAGGTAGAAAAATGTGTGCATAAAGACTATATGTTTTAGGTGTATCAATAAATCCCTCAAACTTAAAATATTACTTGTCCTCAAGTGACACTCCAATCCTTTAAAACCAAAATAAAGAGATTATGTGAATGAGTTTCTTTAAGATATTCTAAAATTTTGATGTAGAAATATAGTAGTCCAGTTTATAAAAAAACTTTATTAATATGATACCAACTTATAGTTTAGAAATTTTTAATGTAATGAAGTTTGAAAATATGAGTTCCTATCTAGTTTAGAAATATTTTAAATTCTCAAAATATAGAGTTTAGGCATTCTATCTTCTCTACTTAAGAAGTTTCATTAAGAATAATTATACATACTATATTATATCCTAAAACTTATGAGTTTCTCAAGTTTTATACTTTAAGAAAATCAGATGTGAAACCAAGTTTTGATTAGGCTCTAATCCTCAAGCTTCACCTCCCTTTTTCAAATTTTTTTTTAGTAAGGATTACTGTATCTATATAGGCCTTTAATGATTTTGTATTCCACTCCTCCTTTCCTAAAGCAAAGTTCTAATATAAATCTTTTACTTAAAAATATATTAATAGTTTTGAATATTATTTTTAATAAAGAAATTTAAGCATTGATAATAAAAGTGTAATCCTTATAAAATTTTTAAAAATATAATTTCTCCTACTAAAGATAGTTACACAATATTTATAATTGAACACTAAAAATTGTTAACTTTAATTTTTTCTTCATTACTATAAGTTTTAACTAAATTTTCTTATTCATTTATATATTCAAAATTTTACTTCCCTAATATAACTTCATATACATAATCATTTTTTAGAAAATTATTCATCCTCGTCCCCACCCCCCCGCAAACATAAATGCTTAATAAGATAAAACATTTTAGCATCATATAACTATATGCGGGAATGAAAGCTAAAAATAACATGCTTGTAGAAATTTTTACATCCTAAATATACAAGTATAAAAATTAAAAACAAAAGTAAAAATTAATTGATCAAATTTTATTTTAACTTAACATATAGAGGATAACATAAAAGCAAACAAACTAACTGACATTCACAACTAAAACATAAAGAAAATACTTGGTAGTAAATTGAAAATTTTAAACATGTGGTTTTTAAGTGAAAGTTAGTAATATTCTAAACCTTCTGAAGCCTTAGGATTAAGTTCAACAGAGACTAACTAAATACACTGAAAACACAACTAACACAATTACTACCACAAAAATAAAATATAACTACTCACAAGAACATAAATACATCACAACAGTGTCTAACAAAATAAAACACAAACAAAAATAACAGTCGCAACAAGTACAACTCAAAACTAAATAACAGTACAATATGACTGTACCACAAAAAGTTATAAAAAAGCAGTAAAATTAAACTATAGAACTCAATCTAATTATCATCATCCTCATCAACATCACTATCGTCACCATGCCAAAAAACTGTAGGATCATATGATGGATACTTTTGATATTGAGGGAAAATACACTCTGGTCACCTCTGATGAGGTTTTCCATAAATACATAGAATTTATCCTCATAATCACTATATCTCCTCATATATCCTTCTATATAATTTGCAAATTTTCTAAATTTAATACCTTATCAGCATTATAGTTGATGTTGTCCAATATCCTATGCAATAATTATGACTGCGAATCAGATCTAGAAATCTGACATTGTGATGTTTAAGCACGTGAAGTAGAAGCTTGAGATGTAGAGGCACTTGAACTGCTAGAAAATCCACCTCTCCAGCCAAAAAATGAATGATGTGAATAAAATTTCACATTAACACTAGTAATGGGCTTGAGTGGCTGCATTATCTCCTCCCAACTATCAAACCTAACACTAGCCTACTTGCACAATGAAAAGATCAAGGATGTGAATCCTAAACCTGTAGTAGTAGTAGCAATGGAAGAAGTGATCATAGTATCATAAATCAAAGCTCCAATATCAATGGGCTTTAACTGCTAAATGCAATAGTGCAAGGTAGCTCTATCTCAGGTCACTTCACTTAGGTGGTTTGTTGGCAGTAGACGAGCAAAAATAAAGTAGTTCCACACTTTTGATGTGGCATCCAATTTTAACGTGGGGAAGTTGACTCTTCTTTCATTAGTAATCTTTCACAATTCCCTTCCCCCAGTCAATGAGGCTGTAATCTTGTTTAACTCCTCATTTGGACTGTAGTTTGAATAAAAACATAATATATTTAGGGGCAAATGATAAAACAAATTTATTACCTCTGAAGAGAAAATTACTTTTCTTCCTCGAACCATGACTCCATCATCTTTAGCTTTAGGGAGATTTGCATAGAACTCCTGAACAACAAAAATAACGGCCACAAAAGAAAAAACAAAAAAAAGTGCTCCCACTGTCGACTAACAATCAAGTCTTCCACACTCCACTCTAGACTCTTAAAACATTGTTTAGTGATCAATTTCCATGACAACAGTGCATCACTATATCTATCCTGAGCTCTCTAACTAATGAACTTATTTGATATGAAATTAGTTTTTCCTTTGATCCTCTTCATTCTTGGGCCCTTTCTAAAAATAATAAAGAATTCATAATAAATCCTAAATTCAACTCTAAAACATAAACTCAACTCTTAAAACTTAAACTTTCAATTCTATGTATTTTCCATAGATTTTTCTCAAATTTTCTTCATGAATAGTAATTTTCTCTCAAATCCATGATGTGCTCAAAATACATGATGAAAATTAAAAACATTTTACATAGAAGTGAAACACTTACCTAAAGAAGATCAAATCTAACAAAATTTGCTTGAAACAATCAAGAAATCTTCACTTAAGATGATGCCCTAGCTCCCAAACTTGCGAAAATTGAAGGTAGGAGATGAAGTTGGGGAAAAAATGGAGATTTTTTGGCCAAAAATTTTACTTTAAATGATCCCAAGTGAAATGTAGTTGTGTAAAATTATATAGTTGACCCCGCTATGAAACGATGCCAAAAGCTTGATACAATATTTTATAAATTAGAAATTTAAGCAATTAATGTTAGGATTCTATGCAGTATACATATTGTTATCAAGTAATAAAAGACTTTCTATTTAAGCCCCAAATATCAATCCCACGAGGAATGTTTAATTTTGAAATGATAAATTGACTAGGAAATTCACAGAAAGTCAAAAAAAGTTACTATCATTAATTTCGAATGTTGAGATATTATTAAAACTAAATTATTTAACTAATAACAAAATTGAAATATAAAGTTTAAACACTAACTACTAAACTATTAATAAACTATGTTTATGTGATGAAGATTTCTTATGTGAAAAAGCATCTTTCCTACTGCAATAAGATTTTGGTAAAATGAGATGAGATAAATGGTCTTAATATGTATTGTGCAAAATAGGAGTAATTTTAATTCTCTACCCTGATATAGCATTATAGAAAATCATTAGCTAATCTCAGATTTACTCCCCTAAATCCGTGGTTAGGCTAGGAGGATACTGGCTCCGACTCTAGAGCTCCCACTTCCCTTCACCTGAAGGCAAACTCTCGCTTTAGTTTTTAAACACTAAGATCAAATTGGGGATTTTAGTCTGTCACCGTAAATATTCTCCAATTCTACACCCAACAAACTATATTTTCCTATTTATTTGCACTTAATTCTATGAACAAAATTTTCCTCCATGGAATCAAATGAAGATTCTCCAATTCTACACCCAAAAAAGAATATTTCCCTATTTATTTACACTTAATTTCTTAAACAAATTTCTCCTTCATGAAATCAAATGTGACCTTTATTTGCACTTAATTCCATGAACGAAATATTCCTTCATGGACTTAAATGTGATTCTCACTTTGTTGGTAGAACTCATACTCCATTTCCTGGATCATATATTTCACAACATATTTTAACAATTCAATTGACCAGATGGAAAAGTAAATTAAGTTTGAAGTTGAAAAATTATCAAAATTTATTTTATATTTTAATATTGGCACATCCATATTATCTCTTCATTACACCATATCTTAGAGTAGGGAGAAAGATAAAGTAAACTACTCAGACTTTATGAGAAAGATACAATAAAACACAAACTTCCTATATAAAAGAAAGTTCATACAACTCTAATAAACAACCAACACTTATTTGAAACTCTTTCTTAAAGCAAATCCCTTATAACCTCTTCTAGGAACTGTAGGAAGAAGAAATCTCTCACTTTTCTCCTTCTACAAAACTCATAGAGCAGTTCACACATAATCTCACCACAAAACTCTAAATTATAAGAACAATGGACTCTAAATGGTTATGAAATGAAAAATGGAAGAATGTGTGATGCATAGAAGGTTGAATTGGGACGATGAAATGTTAGGAAGAGTCACTTTTATGATCAATTTTGGCCCCAAATAAAGCCCTAGAGTAGGTTCTCCAATATGTGCCTGCTAAAACTCTTCAAAAAGCGTCCAAATTCGTTAAATCTTTTATAAACAGGGGATGAATAAACATTGGCGCCGTTGACTTCCATTCTAGTGTCATCAGTATTAGTGTTCCGCAATTTAATTTGCTGCTCTCTGTCAAATGGCACTGTCGGTGCTATTTCTAGCACTGTCAGCGCTGAACAAATTTTCAAATTCTTCATTTTTGCTCCAAATTTCATCATTTTTTCTTCATTTTTGCTTTAATCCCTAAAAATCAACAATTTGCAAGAAAATATAAAAATAACTTCCATTAAGTGCAATATCACCAAAAATGAGTATGAAATATGAGTCTAAAAATGCATATAGTTTTGGTATATCAAAATCCCCCAAACGTACATGTTACTTGTCCTTAAGTAACTCCTACTATATAAAAATATGATTTATGATAAGGAATTTAAGTTTTATATTTTTATATCTTTGTCACCTAAATATAATAACATAACTTAAGAAAAATTCAAAACAACTCCAGTTAATACTAAAGGTAAAGAATATTTGGTAATCAAGTCTAAGATTTTTGATTATCTATTCTTTTCAAGAAAAATTACAAATTGTCATATTAAAGCTACATAAAGTATTCATACGAAAAAGAACATTATAAAACTTTACTAGTAAATAAACTAATATTCAAATAAAAGTTTAGAAAATGTAGCAAGCCTTCTTTTTTAAATTGATTCAAGTGAAGCCAATTTTTAATTAGACATCTCCTCAAGCTTCTCCCCACATCTTTACTTTTCTTTTTATTTTATTTTATTTTGTTTTCTCTTTTTTTTTTTATATATGTGAGGATTACTATATCTAGATAGCCTTTAATTATTTTGAACTTCACTATCCTCTTCTTAAGGTAAAAAACTTGTCACATTTTTTCACTTAAAAATTTTTAATTAGCTTAAAGATTTCATAAAGTTTAATTATTTTCTTCTTACATGAACCTTTAAGTTTTTTAATATTTCAAAAATACAATTTTCTTTACTTAAAATAGAAAAACAAAGTCTTTTTCTTTTATACCAAATATCTTAATCTCTAAAATTAACCTTCATTATTAAAATTTTTACATAAGTTTACTATATATTTAGAAACATAAATACAGTTATCTAAAGTTAACCCCTAATACCAAAGATCACGTTAAATTTAAAATTTTTGAAACTATAGCTAAGTGTGGACAAATAAAATTAAGTTTCTTTCTTTGAGAAAGGAATTTTTCTTGCCCCCCCAACTTAAATTTTTAAAAGATTTGGCATGAAGAAATGAAAAATAAAGGGTGAAAGAAAAAATTAAATACATAAAGAAAAGACATACCTGTTGAAAGTTCTAATTTTGAAACATTAATTCTAAAATACTGCATGCGCTAATATAAAAAGCTACAAGACTTAAAACATTAAATTGCACATAATACATATAAAATTTATTGAGAAAGAGTTAATTACATTACATTTAACAAAATAATAAAATTAACAACAGAACTAAATTGAATTCTAGAAATGAAAACAATTTTACAAACTATATTTAACAACCCAACATAACAACAAAATAAAGTTTCACAATCTAACAAATAGTCTCAACAATATAACAAAAACAAACAACACAATAACAAAGTACAATCAAACATAAAATAAAAGAAAAGATCACCAATCATCATCATCTTCTTCTTCTTCTTCTACATCCTAATTGTACCACTGCTATGAAGTAAAAACAAGGTGAGTAGGAAATTGAACTGAATGATCACCCTTCATGTATCTCACCAACGCATCATCATAAGCAACATCATATTCAAACTTTTGTCGTATCAAATCATAAGTGTGAGCATTTTTGGCATCCATGTTTTGGAATCTATGATCCATTCTTAAGATAACTCCCTGCTGGATCATTATCTGGTCTAAAAGTTCTCGGTTAGTAGGGCCACTAGAAGGGTCCTTGAAGTAGAAGGAATGTCTCTGGTCTTACTTCCAGATCTCCAATCAACATGAGATTCATATGTCTTTATATTGGAAGGCCCAATAGGTCTTAGAGGCTTAATCCTCTCTTCCATAGGCCTAAAATCAACTCCTGTCTGTTCACAAAATATAAAAATAAGTGCAGGGTGTGTCAAACCACCAGTGGTCTCTCCTAAAGTAATAGATCTAGTGTTCATATAGATAATAGAGCCTACATTTATCCTCATCACCTATTAAATACAGAAGTTCAGGATGGCTCTATCCTTGGTGACCTCACTATGATGATTTGTCGGAATCATTCTTCCAGAAATAAAGTAGTGTTAGGCCTTAGATACTACATTAAGCATAGAAAGAGGAAGGTTTACCTTAACACCATTTCTGACTTTCCAGGTTTATTTTCCATCAGTAAGAAAAGAAATAACCTCTTCTAAGGCCTCATAAGTAGCAAAAAATGATTTATACTAGCAACTGTAAACATTTTACAACTGATAAAATTCATTAATTTTTATTAGAGAAAACACCACCTTTCTCCCACTAACAAAAACAAAGTCATCAGAAGCTTCAGTAAACTTGGCATAGAATTCTATCACTACACCAATAATCACATCGACAGTAAAATAACAGAAATTTTCCCACTATCGAGCATTGATTAATCGCTTGACTTCTCCACCCGAATTTTTAAAACCACGATCCAGAATTACTTTTTATGCTCAAGTAGACTATTGAATCGAGCACTAGCCCTGAAGCTAACAAATTTTTGTACATCATAATCTACTTATCTTCCTTTGCTTGTTCTTTGTGACATGGGAAATCTAGACAAAATTCAAAAAAAAATTGAATAAACTCCAAAAAAATTCAAATATCACAAAGTAAAACGCTTTATATTTAAATCTACCAAGTAAAAGTTCTTCACCAAGGATTTTCTCAAAATCTCTCAAAAAATTCCATAATTTTTGGATCTCGGCAATGTGAGATAAATCCTTGGTGAAAATGAAATTTTTTTTTGTTCAAGTGTAGCTCTTACCTAGAGAAGATGAAATCTAAAGTTCCTTTGCCTTAAAATTGCCTGAAATCCAAGCAAATCTGAGCCCTAGGTGCAATAATCAGAGGTTGAAGGTGACTCAAAGGGTAAAAATGACGGTTTATGATGAAAATCACGAATTTTAAAGGGTTAAAGACTGTTCTCGGGTCGAGGGCACCATTGACGCCCATGCCAACGTCGTCGACGCTGAAGGCCTAAAAATTCCATTTTTCAAAATTTTCAATTTTCTCCGAAGTCTTTTTAGTATTTTTAAATACAAATTTTTATCTAAAAATAATTCACAAGCAAATATTCTTTCAAACAATCATTTTCAGAAACAACAACAAACAAACTTTTATATATGAAAATACACTTTTACTAACACATTTTTCTAATCACACTTTCACACATATTAAGCAAACTAAATTATAAATCAGCATCAAAATCATGCCACGACACTAAATTCTGACACAAAACTATATACACAATCAAAGTTTAGAATTCTAAAGCCAAACCAACAAAATCAAATCCACACAATCACATTAAGTACATAAGTATTTTATACTAGTAGAGAGAGTCCAAATTCTTCAATTATTTTTCCACATCTTCTGTGCTTTTTCCTTCTCTTATATCTCACATAGACTAGTAATGAACATAAAAATTATAGAACGGTCGGTACGGGAATTGAATAGTCGAATTTTCTTGAATCCATCCATTTTCTTAAACATCCACACTAATGCTGCTTCAAATGTTCCAGTATGATCAAAATTCTCTTTCATCCACCAATCTAGGTGATCAACAAAGGTACTTAAGATCTATTACATTTTTAATACTATGAAGTTCTCTTCCAATTTTCTTCAATTTCTTTTCTACAACAAGTGAACTTCCAACTGTTGGTGGCATCAATCGAGTTGAAGCATGTGATGAGTGATCTAAGATAGTATCTAATACTTCATTCCCATTCCTAACATAACTATAATCAATAGGAATTGTGGGCTCCCAAGGTAATAAAACTTTTTCCCAACTTTCATATGAAACTTGCGATTGACTGCAAAGTAGGAAAATTGTGGAAGGATGCCCGAGTTCATAAATTGGCCTATTCATAATAATACCCATAACACATTTAAATATGATAGATCCTCTATCATTGGGTTTTTCCATTTGAATTCAATAATTCAAAAGACCACTTTATTTGGTGACTCTACTAATCTTTGTGGTAGGGAGTAATTTTGTAGAAATGAAGAAATCCACTGCTTCAATATTGGATTAAGCAATGAAGCAGAGAATCTAACATATCCTTCATCTCGCATTTCCCAAATATCACTTTCATTCCTCAGAAAATTATAGACATCTTGCATCAAATCTCTGGTAAGGATAAAATTTGTATAATGATAGATTGAAATGCTTTTTATCCTCTACAACTCATTTATCCACACAAGAGTAAATGGTACAGCCTTACCTCATACAAAGACAACTCCTTGGGTTATTCCATGTAAGTTGGCATAGAATTCCTTCACTACTGGTACAACAACTGTAGCGACAGTGTAGTAAAGAACTTCCCATCTCCTTTATACAATGATTTTATCAATTAGAGAACTTGGATTAATCAATCTGTGATTGACAAAGCCTCTATCCTCGATAAGCCTCTTCTTTGTAATAACTTTATCGTATAATTTTTGCACGTCAAAACTCATAAAATTTCTTCTATTGAAAACTTCATACCTAGAATTATTTATGGAATTGGAGGCCATGCAATTCAAGAATGGGAAGTTTCTAGTCGTCCAAGGCAGTTTTTAGGATTTTAAAAACACCTCCCGACAATTATTACGAAGCAAAATCCCTTCAAAGTTTGCCAAAATTCATCCTGAGCCGTCAAACTCCTATCGACACCATCGACGCTCTCGATGGCCCTGTCGACGCTTTGGTTTGTCTGCGGGCACCGTCAGCGTCAGAGGCCGAAATTGCGCTTTTCCATGTTTTTGATCTATTCCATTCCAAATTTTCCTCTAATACCAAAATTTGTCTTAATTTATAATAAATAAAATTGTGTAGGATTATTATCTACTAATATATAAACACTTATCAAACAAAATAAGAATACATAGATATTTATATTTATATATGGGTTGTCTCCCATAAAGTGTTTGGTTTAACGTCATCAGCCCGACATACCATTTGATTAGTTGGGTTGACTTAACATTAAAACTTCTTTAAATTATGGTATGTGCCCTTCAAAATAATGTTTCAATTGATGCCCATTAACTTTAAATATCTTTCCAGTGTTAGGATATTTAACAACAATAGTTCCATAATGATAAACTTTAGTCACTTTAAATGGTCCTAATCATCTAGATTACAGTTTTCCTAAAAATAATCTCAATCTTGTATTATTTAATAAAAATTCTTCTCCAGGTTTAAACTACTTTTGAATAATCTTCCGATCATGCCATATTTTCATTTTTTCTTTATAAATTTTTACATTATCATAAGGTTCGTTTCTAATCTCCTCAAGTTCATTGAGTTGCAATAATCTTTTCTCACAAGCTTCCTTTAAATTAAAATTAAATTCCTTAATAGCCCAAAATACTTTATGCTCTAATTCTACTGGTAAGTGACATATTTTTTTTCCAAAAATAAGTCTATATGAGAAACTTTCTATGGGAGTCTTATAAGCAGTTCTATATGCCCATAATGCAGTATCTAATCTAGCAGACTAATCCAATTTATAAGGATTTACAGCTTTTTCTAAAATTCTTTTAATTTCATGATTTGATATTTAGTAGAGAATCTATGCATATTATCATATTTCTTAATCAATTTTTTGATTCATGTATTCCTAAAATAAGATCCTCCATCTCTAATAATTACTCTGGGCATTCCATATCTTGTAAAAATATTTTTAATTAAAAATTTAGAAATACTCTGATCATCACATCTAGATACAACAATAACTTCAATCCATTTGGACATATAATCAACATCAAGTAATATATATATATATATATATAAATTTCCAAATGAAGGCATAAATGGTCCCATAAAATCTAAATCCCACACATAAAAAATTCAATTCTAATGTGTAATTTAGAGGCATTTCATTTCTTCTAGAAATATTTCCTGCTCGTTGACATCTATCGCATGTTTTAATATATTCATTAATATCTCTAAAATAAGTAAGCCAATAAAATCCAGCTTGCAAAATATTATATGCAGTTCTATTCATTCCAAAATGTCCTCCAAATTCTGAATCATAGCATCTTTCAATTATCTGTTGAGTTTTCTCATAAGGCACACACCTTCTAATAATTAGATCTTTACATTGTTTATATAGATATGAGTCATCCTAAAAATAAAATTTTGAATCATATATAAATTTCTTCAATTGTGAATTTTTGATATCAGGTGATAAAATATCACTTACAATATAATTTACTATATCGGCATACCACGATACATTCATTTCATCAATACTATATAATTGTTCATCAGGGAAATTCTAGTCTAGATAAATGATCAGTTATTTGATTATCATTTCCCTTTCTATCAACTACGGTAAAACCCAACTCTTGCAATAGAAGTATCCATCTAATTAATCTTAGTTTAACATCCTTCTTTTGCAACAAGTATTTACTAACAAAATAATCTGTATGCACTATATATTTAGTTCCAATTAAGTAAGGTCAAAACTTATCAAGGCATAAACAATAGCGAGTAACTCTCTTCAATGGTAGTGTAGTTAATTTGAGCATCATTTAGAGTTTTACTAGCATAATATATTACTTTAAAAACATTGTTATGCCTTTGTCCTAAAACAACCCCAATAGCATAATCACTAGCATCGCACATTATTTCAAATGGTTTCTCCCAATCAGGTAGAACTATTATAGGTGCAGTGATTAATTTTTCTTTCAATAATTTAAATGCTTTCATGCATTCCTCATTAAAATCAAATTTCGTATCTTTTTCTAAAATTTGGCATAATGGCTTAGTTATTTTAAAAAAAAACTTTATGTAACGCCTGTAGAAACCAGCATGTCCTAAAAAGCTTCTTACCCCTTTAACATTAGTCGGAGGTGGTAACTTTTCAACAACTTGAATTTTTACAGGATCTACTTCCATGCCATTTCTAAAAGTTTTATGCCCAAAACAATTCCTCCTTCAACCATAAATTGAATTTTTTCCCAATTTTGTACTAGGTTGATTTTTTCACATACTTCCAAAACTTTTTCTAAATTATTTAAATATAATTCAAATAAAGTTCCAAATACCAAAAAATCATCCATAAATACTTCCATTCCATGTTCAATAAAATTACTAAAGATTGACATCGTACATCTTTGAAATGTTGCAAGTGCATTGCTTAGTCCAAAAGGCATTCTACGAAAAGCAAATGTTCCATATAAGCTAGTAAATGTTGTCTTCTCTTGATTGTCTAGAGCAATTAGAATTTGGTGATAACCGATATATCCATCTAAAAGGTAATAATATTTGTTCTCCGCCAATCTATCAAACATTTGGTTTAGAAAAGGTAAAGAAAAGTGATCTTTTCTGGTGGCCATGTTTAATTTTCTATAATCATTACAAATTCACCATCCAGTAACTTGTTTTATTGGTATTAATTCATTTTTCTTATTTTCTTCAACGGTCACTCCTTTCTTCGGAACACAGTGAATTGGACTTACTCAAGCACTATCTAAAATAGGATATATAATTTCATCATCTAGCCATTTTAAAATTTCTTTTTTAACAACTTCTTTCATTATTGGGTTTAATCTCCTCTGAAGATCAGCTCTGAGTTTATATTTTTCATCTATTAGAATTTTGTGCATACAAATAAAAGCACTAATTCCTTTAATATCTGCTAAAGTCCATCCAAAAGCCTTTTTATATTTTTTCAACATCTCTATTAATTTTTGTTCTTGATTTCCTGTTAATTTAGAAGATATAATAACAAACAATTGATTCCAATTTTTTATATGTAAGGATTTATGAAGTTGACACCACTACAACGCCAAAATATTAATCCTTGTATGAATAGTAAGTTGTGTAATATATATATATATATATATAATTATAGGCAATTAATAATGAGATTCTTCTCAAGTATACATATCGTTATCAAGTAATAATGGACTTTCTATTTAAGCCCCAAATATCGATCCCACAGGGAAGGTGTAAATTAGCAATAATAAATTTTACTAGGAAATTTACAGAAAATCAAACGAAATCCCTGTCACTAATTTTGAATGTTGATATGTTAACCAAACTAAATTACTTAACTATTAGCAAAACTGAACTGCAAAGTTTTAATAATAACTACTAATCTACTAACTATGTTTATGTAATGTAGATTTCTTATGTGAAAAAGTATCCTTCCCACTACAAGGAAATTCTGGTGAAATGAGATGAGATAAATTTTTATAATATGTATTGTGTCAAATAGGAGCAATTATTCTCTACCCTGATACAATGCATAGAAAATCATTGGTTAATCTTAGGTTTAGTCCCTAAATCAGTGGCCAGGCTAGGAGGATACCGACTACAGCTCCAGAGCTCCCACTTCCCTTCATCTAAAGGCTAACTCTCGCTTTAGTTTTTAAACATAAAGACCAAATTAGGGATTTTAGTCTGTCACCCTAAAGATTCTCCAATTTTACACCCAACAAAGAATATTTCCCTATTTATTTGCACTTAATTTCATGAACAAATTTCTGCTTCATGAAATCAAATATGATCCTCACTTTGTTGCAGAACACATATTTCATTTCCCAGATCATATATTATACAACATATTTTAACAAATCAATTGGCCAGATTGAAAGCAAATTAAGTTTGGAGTTGAAAAATCAACACAATTTATTATATATTTTAATTATGACACATTCATATTATCTCTTCATTTCTCTATATCTCAGAGTAGGGGGAAAGATAGAAGAAACTACTAAAGCTTCATGAGAAAGATACAAGAAAACATAAATTTCGTATATAAAAGAAAGTTCATACAACATTAAAAAAAACAAACAAACTTATCTTGAACTCTTTCTCAAAGCAAATCCTTTGTAGCCTTTCCTTTGAAATGCAGGAAGAAGAACTCTCTCATTTTTCTCCTTCTTCAGCACTCTTCACACTAAATCTCACAATAAAAACTCTAAAATATGAAGCAAAATTACTAATTGACTCCAATATGTGGTGGAATTAAGATGGATTATGGAAATGTAACGTAGTGGAATGTTGTAGAGCGGAAAATGAAAGTAGAGGAGCCCCTTTTTTGATGAAATTCGGCCCCAATTAAAACCCAAGGTCGGTTCTCCAAGAGGTGCCTCCAAAAACTCTTTAAAAATCATTCAAACACATCAAACCTTCAAGAAACGGGGTCTGAACCGCATTTAGCACCGTCAACACTAGTATGGCGCCGTCAACACTGAGTAAAAATCCTCTAGCTGTCGATTGTTCTGCGCCATTGGCGCTGACCTTGGCACTATCGACGCTGAGTATTTCCTAAAAAATGTCATTTTAACTCCAAATTTCATCCTTTTTTGCTTCCTTTTTACTTTAAGCCCTAAAAATCAACAACCTGCAAGAAAACATCAAAATACTTTCCATTAAAGTGCATATCACCAAAAATATGTATAAAATGTGGGTCTAAAAACGCATATATTTTCAGTGTATCAAAATCCCCCAAACTTACATGTTACTTGTCCTCAAGTAACTTCTCTACTACATAAAAATATGACTTATGGTAAAGAATTTAAATTTTAGACTTCCATATTTTAGTTCTCTAAATATAATAGTTTAACTTAAGAAAATTTCAAAACAAATCTAGTTAATACTAAAGGTGTAAGGATATGCAGTAATTAAGTCTAAGGTTTTTGATCCTCTATTCTTTTCAAGAAAAATTGCAATTTGTTATATTAAAGTTACTTAGCAAATTCATATGAAAAAGAACTTCATAAAACTTTATTAATAATTAAGTTAATATTCAAATCAAAAGTTTAGAAAAATGTGTCCAAGTCTTTTTTCCTTAAGTTGATTAAAGTGAAGCCAATTTTTAATTAGGCATCTCCTCAAGCTTCTCCCCACATCTTTTCTTTTTCTTTTCTTTTATATGTGAGGATTACTATATCTGGATAGCCTTTAATGATTTTGAACTTCACTATCCTCTTCTTAAAGTTAAAAACTTTTTACATTTCTTCACTTAACAAATTTATATTAATTTAAAGATTTTATAAAGTTTAATTCTTTTCTTTTTACATGAATCTTTTAAGATTTTTAATAATTCAAAAATAGAAATTTCTTTACTTAAAATAGAAAAAAATATAGTCTTATTCTCTTTTACGAAGTATCTTATCCCCTATAGTTAAGCCTTTATTATTGAAAATTTTTACTTAAATTTACTATATATTTAGAAACATAAATATAGTTATCTTACGTTAACCCCTGATACCAAAGGTCATGTTAAATCTAAAATTTTGAAAATTTAATTAAGTGAGGACAAATAAAATTAATTTCTTTCTCTCATTCTAAAAATGATTTTTCTTCTCCCCCCAAACTTAAATTTTTAAAAGATTTTAACATGAAGAACTTTAAAATTGAAGGGTGAAAGAAAGCATTAAATACATAAAAAGCATACCTACTGGAGATTCTGATTTTCGAACATAAATTTTGAAATACTGCAGGTGCTAATATGAAAACTACAAGGCTAAAAACATTAAATTGCACATAATACATATAATATTTGCTGAGAAAGAGCTAATCACAATACATAACAAAGTACTGAAAATAACAACATAACTAAACTAAACTCTAAAAATGAAAACAGTTTTCCACATTACAGTTTCACATTACATAACAAAGAAAGTTTTCAACAACATCACACCACAAACATTACAATCATACATTACAAACACAAACAAAAAAAACAAAAAGATCACTAGTCATTTTCTTCTTCATCATCGACATCTAACTTTTGTTGCTGATATGGAGTATAAGCAGGGTGAATAGAGAACTAAACTGTATGGTCACCCCTCTGGTATCTTACTAAAGCATCATCATAAGTAGCACCATACTCAAATTTCTGGCAAATCAAATCATCAGTCTGAGCATTTCTGGCCTCCATATTCTGCATCCTATGATCCATCCTCAAAATATTTTCCCGCTGAATCATCATCTGGTCCAATAACTCCTTCTTACTGAGGTCACTTGAAGTAGGCTCACTAAAAGTAGGGGTTCTAGAAGTCGAAAGAATATCCTTGGTCTGTCTTCCAAATCTCCAATCAACATGGAACTCATAAGTCTTGATGTTGGCAAGCTCAATCAGTCTTTGAGGCTCAATCCTCTCCTCATCAGGTCTGAAATCAACTCCTGTATGCTCATAAAGTGTGTAAATGAGAGCAAGGCGTGCCAATCCACCAGTGGTCTCTGCTAGAGCAATAGATCGAATGTTCATATAAATGATAGAGCCTACATTTATATACATCACTTGCTGAATACAATAGTTAAGGATGACTCTATCCTTGGTAACTTCACTATGATGGTTCGTTGGAATCATCCTTCCAGAAATAAAATAATGCTAAGCCTTAGAAACTACATTTAACATAAAAAGGGGAAAGTTAACTTTAACTTCATTTTTTATTTTCCAAGCCCCTTTCTCACTAGTTAGAAAATAAATAACTTCATCTACGGCTTGATCTGTAGCAAAAAACAAATGATACTGGCATCTATAAACATCTTCTAATTCATAAAGCTCATGAATATTTCTTGGAGTAAACTCCACCCTTTTTCTTTGAACAAAAGCAAAATCACAGAAGTCTCAGAAGGTTGGCATAAAATTCCATCACAATCCCAACTATCGCATCAGCAGTAAAATAACAAAAGTTTTTCCACTGCCAAGTGATAATCAATTGTTCAACTTCTCCTCCCAGATTTATAAAACCTCGATATTGAATCATTTTTTTTTATTTTTTGAAGACTATGAAATCGAGCAGTGGCTCTAAAGCTAATAAACCTTTGCTCGTCATATTCTATTTTCCATTTGCTCAATCTTGGTGTCATAGGAAATCTAGAAAAATTTTGTTAAAAATTCTAAATAAATCCCAAAATTCCAAAAATCAAAATTGTAAACTACTTTAAACTCAAATCCACTAAGTAAGAGTTTTTCACCAAAGCATTTTCTCAAAATCTCCCAAAAAATTTCAGAATTTCGGGTTTAGTCAATGTGACAAAAATTTTTGGTGAAAATAAAAAATTTTTACTTTAAAGTGTAGCTCTTACCTAGAGAAGATAAAATCTGAAGTTCCTTTGCCTCAAATTTGCCCAAAATCAAGCCCTAGGTGCAAAACCAAAGGTTGAAGGTGACTTAAGGGGGGAAAAATGGAGGTTTATAGTGAAAATCATGAATTAAAGGGTTAATTCACCGCTCTCGGATAGAAGGAGCCATCGACGCCAATGTCAGCGCCGTTGGCGCTGAGGACGGAAATTCACTTTTTTGATTTTTCAAATTTTCAATTTTGTTTCAATTTTGTCCAAAGTTTTTTTTAAGTATTTTTAAATACAAATTTTAACTAAATTCATAAATACACATTTCACAAACAATCATTTTCACAAACAACAACAAATTAGCTTTTATATATGAAAATACACTTTTTACAAACACATTTAACAAATCACAAATTCACAGCTATGAAGTAAACTAATTATAAATCAGCGTTGAAATCAAGCCACAACACTAAACGCTGACACAAAACTATACACATAATCAATGTTCAAAATAAACCAAATCAAACCTAATCAAATCCACACAATTACACTAAACACGTAAACATTTTTAAACAAGTAGAGAATTTACAATCTTCAATCATTCAGCCTCGTCTTCAGTGCTATCATCTCCTCTAATATCTCTCATAGATTGGAAATGAACTTATAGATTGTAGAAGGATCGGTACGGGAATTGATCTATCAAATTTTCTTTGATCCACCCCTTTTCTTTAAACATCCGAACTAATCTTGCTTCAAAAGTTCCATTGTGATCAAAATTCTTTTTCATTCTCCAATCTAGGTGATCAAAAAGGTACTTGAGATCTTCCGTTGCATTCATAATACTCTGAAGTTCTTTTTCAATTTTCTTCCATTTCTTCTCTAAAGCAAGTGAACTTCCAACTATTAGTGGCATTAATGGAGATGAAGCATGTGAAGAATGATCTATAATAGCATTTAGTGCTTCATTTCCGTTACCAACATGCTGATTATCAATAGGGATCATGGGCTCCCATGGTAGTAAAACCTTTTCCCAACTTTCAAATGGCACTTGGGATTGACTGCAAATCAAAAAAATTGTAGAAGGATGCCCAAGTCCATAAATTAGCCCATTCATAATTATTCTCATCACATATTTAAATATAATTTAACCTTTATCAATAGATTTTTCTATTTGAATACAATAGTTTAAAATAGCACTCTCTTTGGTGACTCTACTGATCTTCCTAGTAGGGAGTAATTTTGCACAAATAAAGAAATGTCATTGCTTGAAATTAGATTAATGATGAATTAGGAAAACTAATATATCCTTCATCTCGTACTTCCCACATATCACTTTCATCCGTAAGAAAATTATAAATATCTTACATCAAATCTCGTATTGGAATGAAATTTGCATAATGACATATTGGAACATTTTCTATCATTTGCAATTCATTAATCCTCGTAGGAATAAATGGTACAGCCTTACCTCGTACAAAGACAACTCCTTGCGTAATTCCGTGTAAATTTGCATAGAATTCTTTCACTACAGGTAAAACAACCACAGTGGTAGTGTAACACAGAACTTCCTATCGCCTTTGCAGAATGGTCTTGTCAACTGGAGCACTTGGATTGATCAACCCATGATTAACAATCCTCTTTCCTTGATCAATTTCTTCTTTGCAATAACTTTATTGTATAATCTCTGCACGTTGAAACTAATAAAATTTCTTCTATTGAAAACTCCATACCTTGAAGTATTTCTGGAATTGGAAGCCATGAAATCCAAAAATAAAAAGTTTCTAGGCATCCTAGGAAGTTTTTAGGACTTTAAAAACACCTCCCAACAGTTATTATGGATCAAAATCCCGCCAAAGTCTGCCAAAAGTCACGGAAACCATCCAACTGCTCTTGGCACCGCCAGCATTTCTGATGGGCGCGGCACAGAGATCCGCTTTCTTGGGCATCGTTGGAGCCAGTGGCCAAATTTTTGTGATTTTCATTTTTTGTTCAATTAAATTCTAACTTTTCTTCCAATACTAATATTTGACTTGATTTATAATAAATGCAATTATGTAGGATTATTATTTACTAATATATAAGACACTTAACAAATTAAATAGTAATACATAGACATATAAGTGTGGGTTGCCTCCCAAAAAGAGCTTGGTTTAACATCGTCAGCCCGATATACTATTTGTTTAATTGGGTTGACTTAACATTAAAACTTTTTTAAATTGAGATATGTGCCCCTCAAAATAATGTTTCAAATGATGGCAATTAACTTTAAATATCTTTTTAGTGTTAGGATCTTTAATCACAACAGTTCCTTAATGATGGACTTTAATTACCTTAAATGACCATAACCATCTGGATTTCAGTTTTCCAGAAAATAATCTCAATCTTGGATTATATAATAAAACTTCTTGTTCAGGTTCAAATTTCTTCTTAATAATCTTTTGATCATGCTATATTTTCATTTTCTCTTTATAGATTTATGCATTATCATATGCTTCATTTCTTGCAATAATCTTTTCTCACCAGCATCTTTTATATTAAAATTAAATTCCCTAATAGCCCAAAATGCTTTATGCTATAATTCTACAGTTAAGTGACATGTTTTTCTAAATATCAGTCTGTATGAGGACATTCTTACAGGAGTCTTATAAGCAGTTCTATATGCCCATAATGCTTTGTCAAGTCTAGCAGACCAATCCAATTTATAAGGATTTACAGCCTTTTCTAAAATGCACTTAATTTCATGATTTGATATCTCTGTTAGACCACTAGTCTGAGGATGATAAGCTGTAGAGAATCTATGCATAATATCATATTTCTTAATTAATTTTTTGATTCTCTTATTCCTGAAATAAGATCCGTAATAATTACTCTTGGCATTCCATATCTTGTAAAAATATTTTTAATTAAAAATTTAGAAACATTCCGAGCATCACATCTAAGTACAACAATATCTTCAATCCATTTGGACATATAATCAACAACAAGTAATATGCATAGGTTTCCAATGAATGCATAAATGATCCCATAAAATCTAATCCAACACATCAAAAATTTCAACTTCCAATGTGTAATTTAGAGGCATTTCATTTCTTCTAGTAATATTTCCTACACGTTGACATCTATCGCATGTTTTAATATATTCATTAACATCATTAAAAATAGTATGACAATAAAATCCAAATTGTAAAATTTTATATGCAGTTCTATTTGTTCTAAAATATCCTCCAAATTCAGAATCATGACATCTTTCAATTATCTGTTGAGTTTCTTCATAAGGCACCCATCTTTTAATAATTAGATCTTTACATTGTTTATATAAATATGGGTCATCCCAAAAATAGTCTTTTGAATCATATATAAACTTCTTTAATTATGGATTTTTTATATCACGTGGTAGAATATCACTTACAATATAATTCACTATATCAACAAACTATGGTATATCCATTTCATTAATACGATATAATTGTTCATCAGAGAAATTCTCTAAAATTTCATTTGTAGACAAATGATCAACTATTTGATTATCATTTCCATTCCTATCAGTCACGGTAAGATCAAACTCTTTCAATAGAAGTATTCATCTAACTAATCTTGGTATAGCATCCTTCTTTTGCATTAAGTATTTAATAACAGAATAATCTGTATGCACTATACATTAGTTCCAATTAAATAAGGTCTAAATTTATCAAAGGCATAAACAATAGCTAATAACACTCTTTCAGTAGTGGTATAATTAATTTGAGCATCATTTAGAGTCTTGCTAGCAAAATATATAACCTTAAAAACTTTTCCATGCCTTTGTCTTAATACAACCCTAATAACATAATCACTAGCATCGCACATTATTTTAAAAAAGTTTTTTTCAAGTCAAGTGGCACTATTATAGGTACAGTGACTAACTTTTTCTTTAATAATTCAAATTCTTTAATGAATTTTTCATTAAAATTGAATTTCGTATCTTTTTCTAAAAGTTGGCATAGATGCTTAGTTATTTTTGAAAAAAATTTTATGTAGCACCTATAAAAACCAGCATGTCCTAGAAAAATTCTCACCCCTTTTACATTAGTAGGGGGTGGTAATTTTTATATAACTTAGATTTTTGAAGGATCTACCTCCATGCCTTTTTCAGAAGTTTTATGCCCAAGTACAATACCTCCTACATCCATAAATTGATATTTTTCCCAATTTAATACTAAATTGATTTTTTCACATACTTCCAGAACTTTTTCTAAATTATTAAGGCATAATTCAAATGAAGTTCCAAGTACAGAAAATTTGTCCATTATCACTTTCATTCCATGTTCTATAAAATTACTAAAAATTGACATCATACATCTTTGAAATGTTGCAGGTGCATTGCATAGTCCAAAAGGCATTCTACGAAAAGTAAATGTTTTATATGGGCTTGTAAATGTTGTTTTCTCTTGATCATCAGGATCAATTGGAATTTGGTGATAACCAGTATATCCATCTAAAAAGCAATAATAATTATTCCCTGCTAATCTATCCAACATTTGGTCTAGAAAGGGTAAAGGAAAGTGATCTTTTCTGGTGGCCATATTTAAGTTTCTATAATCAATGCAAATTCACCAACCAGTTACTTGCCTTATTGATATTAATTAATTTTTCTCATTTTCTTCAACAATCACTCCTTTTTTTGGAACACAGTGAATTGGGCTTACCCAAGCACTATCTGAATTAAGATATCTAATTCAACATCTAACCATTTTAAAATCTCTTTTTTCACAACTTCTTTCATTATTAGGTTTAATCTTCTCTGAGGACCAGCTTTAGGTTCATGTTTTTCATCAAATAAAATTTTATGCATACAAATTGAAGGATTAATTCCTTTAATAACTACTAAAGTCCATCTAAAAGCCTTTTTATACTTTTTTAACATTTCTATCAACTTTTGTTCCTGAATCTCAATTAACTCACAAGATATAATAACCAACAATGTAGACGACTTTCTTAAAAATACATACTTTAAATGGGTAGGGAATATCTTTAATTCAAGTTTAGGTGGTTTAATACTTGATGGAGTAAGATTTTTATTATTATTTTCCAACAAGTCTAACGTTTCAAATTTGCCCTGAATATAATCCAAATCTTCTTCTTTAATTTCATCTTCATTCTAAAAAATTTCTCCTTGCTTAAATTTATCTTCAAATTCTTTCTTAAACTGTTCATTACTTAGATAATCAGCTACTTCCATCTTGAAACATCATTACTTTTTCTATTCCAGGTTATTGCATAGCTTTGGCTATATTAAATTTCACTTCTTGATCATTAACTTTCATTATTAATTCTCCTTTTTGAACATCTATTACAACTCTTCCTGTTGGAAGAAATGGTCTCCCTAAAATAATAGAAATTTCTTTATCTTCCTCCATATCCAATACTATAAAGTCTACAGGGAAAATAAATTTATCCACTTTTACTAGTACATCCTCTATAACTCCTTTTGGATAAGTTATTGATCGGTCAGCTAACTGAAGAGTTACAGTAGTAGGGGAAATTTCTCCCAAATCTAAACGTTAAAAAATTGATAAGGGCATAAGATTGATCTCGCTCCTAAATCACATAAAACTTTTCACTAATTGCACAAGGTATAGTAAAACTACCAAGATCTTTTAGTTTTTCAAGAAGATTTTTTTGAATAATAGCACTACACTCTTCATTGAGTGCAATGGTCTCATGATATGTAAACTTCCTTTTCTTATTTAGTATATCCTTCATAAATTTCACATAACTTGGCATTTGTTCCAAACCTTCAACAAAAGGAATATTTATTGTTAACTTCTTAAGGATTTCCAAAAATTTGGTAAATTGTTTATCTTTATTCTTCTGCTTCAGTCATTGAGGAAATGGAGGCGATGGTTTTTCAAATGGAACCTGTGTTTGTTCATTTTTCTATTGATCATTTTTCATTTCTTCCTTCTCTTCATTAACTTCAGTTTCTCTTTGAATCCTTGTTTCTATTTATTTTACACTTCGTAATTGAATCGCTTTAATTTGCTCTTTATTTTGACCTTTTGGATTAACTTCCATAGTACTCAAAAGAATTCTAGAAGGTTTATTATTAAGTGCAGTAGCAATATGTCCTAATTGATTTTCAATATTTCTAATAGCAGCCCCTTGATTCTGTGTTTGATTTCCCATATTCAACATCACTTCTTCCATTGTTAACTTCTTTTCATTAACTTGTGGGTTAGGATTGGAGTTAAATCCTGGAGGATAATAAGGTCAAAATTTAGGATTTTTTTTATTGTTCAGATTTCCAGATGGATTCACCGAATTATTATAATTATTCCAACTAAAATTAGTGTGATTTTTCTATCCAGGGTTAAAAATATTAGAGTAAGGATTGTTATTTTGATTATTTATAGCATTTAAGGTTTAATAAGATGGTTGAGTATCAATAATCCATCTTAGTGAATTTTCCTCTAATACTAGAGGTATTTCAGAATAGTTCACTCAAATTTGATCAATCTTTTTAGAAATAGCAGCAATTTGAGATGCCAAAATAAACATTGCATCAGATTCATGAATACTGGCTACTCTCTTAGGATTTACCCTTTCAGAGGGTCATTGAAAATTGTTAGTAGCCATTTCTTCAATTAAAGAATATGCTTCATCAAAAGGATTTTGACATTAATGTTCCACCCGCAATAGCATCTATAATAGATCTTAATGATCCTACAATCCATTATAAAAGGTTAGAACTATTAACCAATCCGATAAAGCATGGTGTAGACATTTTCTAAGAAGATTCTTAAATCTTTACTAGGCTTCATATGTCGATTCCCCTTCAAAGTGACAAAAAGATGTAATATCATTTCTAAGCTTAGCGATTTTCAAGGGTGGAAAATATTTACCCAAGAATTTTTGCGATAGTTCTCCCCAAGTTCTAATAGATCTGATTGCTAATGAATTTAACCAAGCCTTTGCTTTATCCCTTAATGAAAAGGAAAAAGTCTAAGCCTAATAACATCATTAGACACTCCGTCATATTTAAATGTAGCATAATTTTCAAGAACACTAGGAAGATATAAGTTAGGATCTTCAGTAGGTGATCCTCCAAACTAATTATTTTGTACCATTTGGATTATAACAGGTTTAAGCTCAAATGAATTAGCAGCAACATCAGGATTTTAAATAGTTAAATGAAGTTTATCTACTATCAAATTCACATAATCTTTTAAAGGTCTTTGTCGATTCTCATTTATAGGATTTTCTATATTATTCGCCATTTCTTTCAAATTCTTAATTTCTCTTTGTTATTTTTGAGTTTTTCTAATAGTATGCATTAAGTCTGAATCATAAGGTACTAAAGCTTAAGATCTAATATTTTCTATAAACAAATAAAGGTCTTTGAATTAGCAGCATCATCAGGACTTTGAATAGTCAAGTGAAGTTCGACTGTTGTCGGGTTAACATAACTTTTTAGAGGTCTTGTCGATTTTTGTTTATTTGATTATTTAAGTTATTCTCCATTTCGTTTAAGTTTTTAATTACTTTATGTTATTTTCTAATTTCTCTAATAGTAGACTCTAATTTTGAATCGTGTGGTATTAAACCTTCAGATCCAATATTTTGCATAAACAAATATAATAAGCAAAAAAAAATTTCTTAAAATTAACTCTTAAATAATATATATATATATATATATATATTTATTTATTTTTAAATTTTTTGAATTTTTTTGAATTTTTTAATTTTTAATTTATTTATTATCTCTAAATTTCCTAATTTACTAAATCTATTTAATTTACCTTTACCGTTCCCGACAGCGACACCAAACACTTGATCCCGAGTGAAATATAGTTGTGTAAAATTATATAGTTGACTCTGCTATGCAACGGTCCCACAAGAATGATGCAATATCTTATGAATTATAAATTTAAGCAATTAATGTTGGGATTCTATGCAAGTATATGTATCGTTATCAAGTAAAAAAATACTTTCTATTTAAGCCCCAAATATCGATTCCACGGAGAAAGTTTAAATTTAAAATGATAAATTTACTAGAAAATTCCAGAAAGTCGAAACAAAATTACTATCACTAATTTTGAATATTGAGATATTATCAGAACTAAATTATTTAATTAATAATAAAACTGAAATACAAAGTTTGAATAGTAACTACTAAACTATTAAACTATGTTTATGTGATGAAGATTTCTTATGTGAAAAAACATCTTTCCCACTACAATGAGATTTTCGATGTTTATGTGATGAAGATTTCTTATGTGAAAAAACATCTTTCCCACTACAATGAGATTTTGGTAAAATGAGATGACATAAATATTTGTAATATGTATTGTACCAAATAGGAGCAATTTTAATTCTCTACCTTGATACAGTGCTATAGAAAATCGTTTGCTAATCCCATATTTAGTTCCTAAATCCGTGGCTATGCTAGGAGGATACTAGCTCCCACTTTCCTTCATCTGAAGGCTAACTCTCGCTTTAGTTTTTAAACATTAAGACCAAATTGAGGATTTTAGTCTGTCACCCTAAAGTTCTCCAATTCTACACCTAACAAAATATATTTTCATATTTATTTGCACTTAATTCCATGAACGAAATTCTCCTTCATGGAATCAAATGTGATTCTCACTCTGTTGTGGAACTCCTACTCAATTTCCCGGATCATATGTTTAACAACATATTTTAACAATTCAATTGCCCAAATAAAAAAGTAAATTAAGTTTAGAGTTGAAAGATCATCACAATTTATTATATATTGTAATATTGGCACATCCATATTATCTCATTATTTCACCATATCTCAGAGTATGGAGAAAGATAAAGTAAACAACGCAGGCTTCATGAGAAAGATACAACAAAACACAAATTTCATATATAAAAGAAAGTTCATACAACACTAATAAACAAACAACACTTATTTGAAACTTTTTCTTAAAGCAAATCCCTTATAGCCTTTTCTAGGAAATGTAGGAAGAAGAAATCTCTCACTTTTCTCCTTCTCCTACACTCATAAAGAAGAGTTCACACTTAATCTCACCACAAAACACTAAATTATAAGAATAATGGACTCTAAATGCCTGTGGAATGAATAATGAAAGAATGTGTGATGCATAGAAGGTTGAATTGGGATGATGAAATGTCACAAAGAGTCACTTTTCTGATCAATTTTGGCCCTAAATGAAGCCCAGAGTCGGTTCCCCAATAGGTGCCTCCGAAAACTCTTCAAAAAGCATCGAAATTTGTCGAATCTTCTGGAAACAGGGGTTGAAAGGATATTGGTGTTGTCGGCGCCCATTCTAGCACCGTCAGCGCCCGTGTTCCACAATTTAATTCGTTGCTTTCTTTCAAACGGTGCTATCAACGCTGGTTTTAGCGCCGTCGGTGCTGAACAAATTTTCAACTTCTTCATTTTTGCTCCAAATTTCATCCTTTTTGCTTCTTTTTTGCTTCAAGTCCTGAAATTCAACAACCTGCAAGAAAGCATAAAAATACCTTCCATTAAAGTGCAATATCACAAAACATAAGTATAAAATATGCGTCTAAAAATGCATATATTTTTGGTGTATCATTAAACTGTTCGCGAACCGCTTTACGTGAACCAGTACTTAAGCATGAATTGTTTGGCGCTTAGGCGCCAATCTCACGGGTTAGCCTGCGCTTAAGCACAGGGACATGACACCTACCAGGGCACAAATTTTGATATTTTTTATTTTAAGTAACATGCACTTCTAGCCTAAGTCAACCACTATTAAATGATTTTATAAATCTTTAATAAATATTTTCTTCTCTTTCAACTCTCCTCTTCCTCAAGATTCACCAATCTTAACTAATTCGATTCAAGAAAAAATAACATGAAATTTCACAGAAACAAAAATTTATATTAATTCATAAATAATTACATATATTTTAATACATAATTTCTCAATCCAATGGGATGATTCCTAACACAAACACTGAATAATCATAACAATAGAAACGCACAAAACAAACTTAACACTAATAAACAAACACTTAAGACACAAAAACTAAATGAAGAACTCAACTCCACTCTCCATCTAGTGGAATGAATCCTGGCCTATCATTAGTCTCTCCTTAGGCATTTGGAATATAATCTTATAGAATGAATGGTGGTGAAGAACTCTAGTTGAGTCTTCTTTAATCGATTTTTTTTTAAAGACATTGCCTTGTCCGCTTCTTCAACAAAACTAGAATGAATAAATTGCATCTTAAGTTGTCATCCCATATGCTATAGATGTGTGCTAACTTTCATCACTTTTGCTTCAATTGAAACCACATCAGCCTAAATTTTAGTTATTTTCTTTGTTATCCCTTTGATACTAATGGCTAAGAAACCATTTTATAATTCTTGCGAACTCTGTCTAATGAACTTTTTCTTCCTAGCTTCCTTATTTTTCTTCAAATCACTCTCCCAAGATGACATCTTTCTAAAAACTCTCACTCTCCACTTAGAATTTAGGGTTAAATTTGAAGTGTGGTGAAACTTCTCCTCATACCCTTCTATTTATAGGCTCTAGATCATGCCTAAAACTTTTAGACACATTCTCAGACCACTAACCCACTTTTAAACCCATTAAACCATTTTTAAAACTTGTAGAAAAGTAATTTAGCATGTTTAATAAATTGCCGCGCTTAAGTGTCAATGCTTAATTTAGCACAAGTTAGCTTAACTTCCAAAAAATCAGTCTAACATGTCTAACTCATCTTTTAAGATCTTAGAATCATTACTAAATCATTATATATTCAATATAATACAAAAAATTTTAAATCAAACACAACAACATAACATTCAAAACAAACATACATATAACTATGAGTTGCCTCCCACAAAGTGCTTGGTTTAACAACGTTAGTCCGACGTAACCATTGCTTATTATGGTTGACCCAACAGTATAAGACCATTCAATTTAAGTTGATCCCTTGAAAAGTAGGGTTTCAATCTGTGACCATTCATTTTGAATATTTTATCAATTTTAAGATCTTTGATATCCACAACTCTATAGGGATAAACTTTTATCACAACAAATGTAGTTGAAATGGTAAATGACAAGCTTTCCCATAGATTAGCTTGTATGTGAACATTCCTATAGTTGTTCTATATGCAGTCCTATAAGTCCACAAAGCATAGTCAAGTTTGACTGACCAATCCATTTTGATTGGATTCACAGATTTTTCTAATATTCTTTTAATTTTACTATTGGATAATTCAGCCAAGCCACTTGTCCGAGGATGATAAGTGATCCCGATGTTCTAAATAGATGTTAAATGCAATGTATGCGATTTTATCTTAATTTCCCTAATATAGATGTAAAAGCTAGAAAAAATTTTCGCTATGAAGAAAATAAGAATGAATTTATAAAAATACTACGCAAGTGTAGTATCATTATCAAGTAATATAAGACTTTTTGATTAAACAATATATTAAGGAGAAATTAAATAACAAAATTTTACTTACCAAAATATTCTTACTTAAACTATATATACTATAATCGGAATGAAAATTTGATTCTTTTTGTAAATTTTTTATAATTGAAAATAAAGTAAGTAACTAATTAACTAAACTAAATACTGATAAGATGAATAAAATATCTTTTTCCTTATTAAGAATCAGTAATTAGTATAAAAACTATGTTGTGGAATTGTTCTAATTTTATTGTGTCAAATAGAAGCAATAATATTCTTTATCCTTACTAGAGATGCTATAAAAACATTGAATAATCTATAGTTTGAATAGTTTTGAAGATCGATTAGGTAAGGAAAATACTAGCTCTCACTCTAGAGTTCCTCTTCTCCCTCCACATGGGGGCTAACATCTCGTATCATAACCTAAAACTATAAATCAAATTGGGGGCTTTAGCCTATCACTCTAAAGTCCTCTAATTCTACACCATTCAAAGTATATTTCCCTAATTATTTACACTCAATCCCATGAACTACATTCTCATCCATGAAATCAAATGTGATTCCTACCATTTATTGACTGAGACAATAACATCTCAGATCTTCCATGTTCTTACATTAATATCTTCATTGACCAAATCAAGAAGTAAATGAAACAAAAGGTTTAAAATCATCACAACATTTTTCAACATTAATGTCTACTAGTTCACACAATTTCTTTTCAATACTTAATCACTTATCATTTTAATAAAAAAAAGATAAAGAAAACTATTCAAAATATATGGAGAAAACACAACCACACTTGAGTTTAAAAGTAAAAATCATGCACACAAACATTAAGTCTAAATTAAAACCAAATGTAGTCACAAAGAGAAACACTTATCTCAAATTCTCTCCACCAAATGTCTTGAAGTTCCTTTGAATTCTCTTCCTTCACTCACAATACAAACTAAAACTCAAAATAAAAAGAAAAGGTGGTCGACGGCGATGGGCGGCGGCAACGGCAGTTACTTAGAAAAGATGGATGATTGACTGTTAATGGGCCTCTTCCTTTGATGATCCAAGTCTTTATTAATAAAATTCCAAGGGGTGCCTTGGTGCCTCTTCAAAATGTGTCTCCATTCAATGAATCTTCTAGAAGTTGACTTCTTTCAAAATCCAATTGAATTAATTTTTATGTCCACGAATTATTTCCCATGTTTTTATCAAGGGTTGCTTCAAACACCTCTTCAAAAATTTGTCCAAATTCAATGAATTATCAAATAATTAATTCTGGCGTTTAAGCACAGGGTACTTGGTGCTAAGTCGTCGCTCTCTCTATATAACTGAAGCGTAAGCACCAGTTGTAGGCGTTTAGACACCTTAATTTATTTTTTGCACCTTCTTCATTTTCGCTCCAATTTTGATCCTTCTTCACTCCCATTACTATTTTTCATCCATTTGATTGTACCTGAAAAAAACATACAAATACCTTTCATTAAAGCGCATTAATTGAAAAGTAGATATAAAAATGTGTATTAAAGGACAATGTATTTTAGGGGTATCAATCAACAGTAGCAATTCGATGGTTGATATGATATTTCTTTAATAATCTTTTCATAATTGTATTTCTAAACTGACTTCCCCCATCAGTTATGATCACTCTTAGCATCCAAAACCTATAAAATATGTTTGTTCTTAAAAACTTTACAACACTTTGAGCATCACATCAAGGTAAAACAACAGCTTTTATTCATTTGTATACTTAATCTACTGCTAACAATATAAATAAATTTTTGAAAGATGGTATAAATGGTCCTATGAAATCTAATCTCCAAACATCAAATATCTCAACTTCCAACACATAATTGAGGGTCATCTCATTTCGCCTCGAAATATTATCAACTCGTTGACATCAATCACAAGTTTTGATATAAGCATTAATATCTATAAAGATTGTAGGCCAATAAAATCCAGATTGCAAATTTTGTATACTATTTTATTAACACCAAAATGTCTTCCAAAATCAGAATTATGATATTTTTGGATAATTTCATAAGTTTCTTCTAAATGCACACATCGTCGAATAATAAGATCCTTTCCATATTTATATAAAAATGGGTCATCCAAAAAAAAGTTTTAGCTTCAGATAAAAATTTCCTCTTCTGTTGGTATGTCATTGCATATGGTATAATATCACTAACAATGTAGTTTACAATGTTGACATACCATGGAACACTCCACTCACTAACACTGAACAATTCTTAATCTAGAAAAGTTCATTAATTTCTTTTACAAAATAGAGTGGTTTTACTAATACAAGCCTAGACAGATGATCGACAGTTTGATTCTCAGCTCCCTTCCTATCCCCTGTGTCAAAGTCAAATTCTTAAAAAAGAGGAATCTATCTTATCAGTCTTGGTTTTGCATCCTTCTTTTTGATTAAGTATTTAACATTAGAATGATCAGTATGCATAACACATTTAGTTCCAATTAAGTATGATATGAGTTTATCAAAAGCATATACTATTGCTAATAAATCTTTCTCAGTTGTAGTATAATTAATTTAAGTTTCATTAAGAGTTCTACTAGTGTAGTAGATTACTTTAAAAATCTTATCATGCTTTTATCCTAAAATCGCTCCAATAGCATAATCACTTGCCTCACACATAAGTTCAAAAGATTTTCTCAATCTGGTGAAAAAATAATTGTTTTAGTGACTAATTTTTCTTTTAATAACTCAAAAGCTTTTAAACACTCCTTATTAAAATTAAAAATTACATCTTTTTCAAGAAAATGGCAAGGAGACTTAGCAATTTTAGAAAAGTCTTTAATATACCGCCTGTAGAATCCAACATGTCCTAAAAAACTTCTCATTTCCCTTACACTTGTTGGGTAAGGTAAATTGATGATCAATTGAATTTTTCCAGGGTCTACTTCCATACCATTTTTTGAAATCTGATGTCCTAAAGTAATTCCTTCTACTACCATAATTTGGCATTTTTCCCAGTTAAGGACTATAACTGTTTCTTCACAATGCTTAAGAACTTTTGATAAATTTTCCAAACATGATTCAAATGAAGTTCCAAACATTGAAAAATCATTCATTAAAAACTTCAATTCCTCTTTTATTTAAATTACATAAAATAGCCAACATACATCTTTGAAATGTAGCAGGGGCATTACATAAACCAAAGAGCATTCTTCTAAAAGCAAATGTACCATAAGGACTGGTAAAAATTATTTTCTCATGAACCTCAGGAACTATTTGAATTTGATGATAACCAACATATCCATCAAGTTAACAAAAGTATTTATGCCCAGCTAGTCTATCCAACATTTGAGTTAGAAAGGGTAGTGGAAAATGATCAACGCATAGTCACAGTCACAGTAACAATCACTCCTCCTTTCTTAGGAATGTAGTGAATTGGATTAAGCCATGCACTATATAAAATAGGGTAGATAATTCTAGCATCTAACCTCTTTAAAATCTCTTTCTTAACAACTTCTTTCATGAGAGGATTTAATCTCTTTTGAGGATCAGCCATGGGTTTGTAGTTCTCTTCCAAATGATATCTATGCATACTAATTAAAGGACTGATTCCTTCTATATTATCAATTATCCATCCAAAGGCTTTCTTATAACTCTTCAAAGTTTTCATTAAACTCATTTCTTCTTTTGTAGTTGATTTTGAGGAAATTATAACTGGTAATGTTGAAAAATCACATAAAAAGTCATACTTTAAATTTTCAGGAAGTAACCTAAACTCAAGTTTAGAAGGTTTTTCAATCGATGGACTAAAAGATTTACCATTTTATGACGTCTCCAAAACTTCAAAATTCTTTTGAACATAATTTGAAAATTCCTTGTAAAAATGTTGAAATTGATCTAATTCCTCTTCTTGCTCGTGTTCCAGCTCTTTCATTTTAGATTTCTCTTCATAAGTTATTTTGAAATGACATGAACTTAAATGTGTTATCACATCAATTCTATAACATTCATCATGTTTACCATTTGTAGGATATTTAATTATTTTAAAATTTTTAAACGTAATTGTCTGATCAATGACATGCATAGTTAATTCCCCTTAATGTACATCTATCATTGTTCTTCCTATAGCTAGGTGATACACCTAAAATATATGCATTTTTAGACCCATATGTTATACTTATTTTGGTGATATTGCACCTTATTGGAAGGTATTTTGATGTTTTCTTGTAGGTTGTTGATTTTTAGGACTTAAAAGTAAAAAGGAAGCAAAAAGGCTGGAATTTGGAGTAAAAATGAAGTTTTTGAAGAAGTACTCAACGCCAATCGCGCCAAGGGCAGCGTCGACAATGCAGAACAACAAAACAGTTGAAATTTTTACTCAGTGCCGATGGTGCCAGAACTAGACCCGATGGCACCAAAGGCGGTTCAACCCCCGTTTCTAGAAGATTCGATGTATTTTGATAATTTTTGAAGAGATTTTGGAGGCACCTCTTGGGAAACCAACCTTAGGCTTTTTATGGGGCTGAAATTCATCAGAAAAGTGACTCCTTTTCGCTCTAAGACATTCCTCCATGCTCCATTTTCGCCATTCTTCATAATGCATCTTCATTCCACCGTCATGTTGGAGTCCGTTAGTGATTTTTAGTTTATAGTTTAGAGTTTGTGTGGTGAGATTTAGTGTGAAACTTTCTGCAAGAGTGTTGGAGAAGGAGAAAAGTGAGAGATATCTTCTTCCTGCATTTCTAAGGAAATGTTATAAGGTATTTGCTTTGAGAAAGATTTTTAGATAAGTTTTGTTTGTTTATTAATATTGTATGAACTTTCTTTTATATATGAAATTTGTGTATTATTGTGTCTTTCTCATGCAGTCAAAGTTAGTTCACTCTATCTTTCTCCCTACTTTGAGATATGATGATATGAAGAGATAATATGATGTGCCAATATTAAAATATAAAATAAAGTGTGATGATGTTCAACTCTGAACTTAGTTTACATTTTGATTTGGCCAATTGAATTATTAAACTATGTTGTGAAACATATGATCCGAGAAATAGAGTATGAATTCTACAACAGATTGAGGATCACATTTGATTTCATGGAGGAGAAATTTTTAAATGAAATTAAGTGCAAATAAAGAGGGAAATATTTTTTGTTGGGTGTAAAATTGGAGAATCTTTAGGGTCACAGACTAAAATCCTCAATTCAGTTTTAGTGTTTTAAAAACTAAAGTAGAGTTAGCCTTCAGGTGAAGGGAAGTGGGAGCTCTGGAGTGGGAGCTGGTATCCTCCTAGCTTAGCCACGGATTTAGGGACTAAACATAGGATTAACCAATGATTTTTTATGCACTGTATCAGGGTAGAGAACTATAATTGCTCTTATTTGGCATAATACATTTATAAACATTTATCTCATCTCATTTCACCAGAACCTCATTGTAGTGGGAATGATGCTTTTTCACATAAGAAATTTTCATTACATAAACATAGTTAGTAGATTAGTATTTATTTTTTAAACTTTGCATATTTATTTTGCTAATAGTTAAGTACTTTAGTTTTGATAACATCTCAACATCGAAATTATTGACAGTGATTTCATTTGATTTTCTGTAAATTTAATAGTAAGACTTATATTTGCCAATTTACACCTTCCATGTGGGATCGATATTTGGGGCTTAAATAGAAAGTTCTTTATTGTTTGATAACATTACGTATACTTGAGTAGAATTCCATTATTAATTGTCTATAATTATATATATTTTACACGACTTACTTTTTATATAAGGATCAAGTTTTTGGCGCTGTGGTGGTGTCAACTTCATAAATCCTTACATATAATAAATCAGGATTAAGTTTTTGGCGCCGTTGCGTGGGAAGGTAATAGTTAAATTTAGGTAAATTAAATAGTTTTGATAAATTAGGAAAGTTAGAGATAATATATATACTATAAAAATATATAGAAATAAAAAAATATATATAAAAAAAAATTAAAAATAAAAAAAAATTACTTTGCTTACTTTATTTGTTTATGCAAAATATTGGATCTGAAAGCTTAGTACCTTACGATTTAGAGTTAGAACATACTATTAGAAAAATTAAAAAACAACAAAGAGAACTTAAAAATTTAAAATAAATGGCAAATAACTTGGAAAATCTGATAAATGAGAATCAAGAAAGACCTTTAAGAGATTATGCAAATCCGACAGCAGATGAACTTCACTTGACTATTCAAAATCCTGATGTTACTGCTAATTCATTTGAGCTTAAACTTGTTATTATCCAAATGGTACAAAATCATCAGTTTGGAGGATCACATACTGAAGATCCTAACTTACATCTTGCTCATTTTCTTGAGATTTGTGCTACATTTAAATATGAAAAAGTGTCTAATGATGTTGTTAGGCTTAGAATTCTTTTCTTTTTCATAAAGGGATAAAGCCAAGGCTTGGTTAAATTTATTAGCACCTGTATCTACTAGAACTTGAGGAGAACTGTCACAAAAATTCTTGGCTAAATATTTTCCACCCTTGAAAACTGTCAAGCTTAGTCAGTTTGAAGGGGAGTCAATATATGAAGCATGGGAGAGATTTAAAGATCTTCATAGAAAATGTCCACACCATGCTTTGCCAGATTAGTTAATAATTCAAAGCTTTTACAATGGATTAGCAGGATCACTAAGGTCTATTATAGATGCTGCTGCTGGTGGATCATTAATGTCAAAACATTTTGATGAAG
The DNA here is from genome assembly GCA_002079205.1 of Phalaenopsis hybrid cultivar. Taxonomy (NCBI): domain Eukaryota; kingdom Viridiplantae; phylum Streptophyta; class Magnoliopsida; order Asparagales; family Orchidaceae; genus Phalaenopsis; species Phalaenopsis hybrid cultivar. The sequence goes on along the minus strand of JXCR01097945.1, from coordinate 106,866 downwards.
CATATTCTTTAATTAAAGAAATGGCTACTAATAATTTTCAATGGCCCTCTGAAAGGGTAAATCCTAAGAGATTAGCCAGTATTAATAATTTTGATGCAATGTTTATTTTGACCTCTCAAATTGCTGCTATTTTTAAAAATATTGATCAAATAAGAGTGAACTATTCTCAAATACCCCCAGTATTAGAGGAAAATTCACTAGGATAGATTATTGATACTCAACCATCTTATGAAACTTTAAACGCTATAAATAATCAAAATAACAATCCCTATTCTAACTATTTTAACCCTGGATGGAAAAACCACCGTAGTTTTAGCTGGAATAATTATAACAATCCGGTGAATCCACCCAAAAATCTGAACAATCAAAGAAATCCTAATTTTTAACCTTATTATCCTCCGGGATTTAACTCCAATCCTAACTCACAAGGTAAGAAAAAGAGATTGACGATGGAAGAAGTGATGTTAAATATGGGAAATCAAATAAAAAATCATGGGGCTGCTATTAGAAATATTGAAAATCAATTAGGACATATTGCTACAGCACTTCGTAACAGACCTTCTGGAATCCTTCTGAGTACTGTGGAAGTTAATCCAAAAGATCAAAATAAAGAGCAAATTAAAGCTATTCAATTACGAAGTGGAAAAGAAGTTGAAATAAGGATCCAAAGAGAAATTGAAGTTGATGAAGAGAAGGAAGAAATGAAAAATGATCAACATGAAAATGAACAAACACAGGTTCCTTTAGAAAAACCATTACCTCCATTTCCTTAAAGACTGAAGCAGAAAAATAAAGATAAATAATTTAAAAAAATTTCAAAAATCCTTAAGAAATTAACGATAAATATTCCTTTTGTTGAGGCTTTGAAACAAATGCCAAGTTTGTGAAATTTATGAAGGATGCACTAAATAAGAAAAAGAAGTTTACAGATCTTAAGACTGTTGCACTCAGTTAAGAGTGTATTGCTATTGTTCAGAAAAAGCTTCCAGAAAAATTAAAAGATCCTAATAGTTTTACTATACCTTGTGCAATTGGTGAAAATTTTTATGGAAAAGCTTTATGTGATTTAAGAGCGAGCATCAATCTTATGCTGTTATTGATCTTAAAACGTTTAGATTTGAGAGAAATTTTTGCTACTACTATAACTCTTCAGTTAATTAGGAGAGATTTCCCCTACTACTGTAACTCTTCAGTTAGTTGATCGATCAATAACTTATCCTAAATTAGTTATAGAGGATGTATTAGTAAAGTGGATAAATTTATTTTCCCTGTAGACTTTATAGTATTGGATATGGAGGAAGATAAAGAGATTCATATTATTTTAGGGAGACCAATTCTTGCAATAGGAAGAGCTCTAATAGATGTGAAAAAAGGAGAATTAATAATGAGAGTTAATGATCAAGAAGTAAAATTCAGCAAAAGCTATGAAATATCGTGCAATAGAAAAAGATAATGAATGTTTCAGGATGGAAGTAGGTGATTATCTGAGTAATGAACAGTTTAAGAATGAGTGTGAAGATGAATTTAAAGGAGAAGATTTGGATTATATTCGGGCAAATTTTAAACGTTGGACTTGTTGGAAAATGATAGTAAAAATCTTATTCCTTCAAGTATTAAACCACCTGAACTTGAATTAAAGATATTACCTGCACATTTAAAGTATGTATTTTTAGGAGAGTCATCTACATTGCCTGTTATTATATCATCTAAGATAACTCAAATTCAAGAACAAAAGTTGATAGAAATGTTGAACAAGTATAAAAAGGCTTTTAGATGGACTTTAGCAGATTTTAAAGAAATTAATCCTTCAATTTGTATGCACAGAATTTTATTAGATGAACAATATAAACCTAAAGCTTATCCTCAGAGAATATTAAACCCAATAATGAAAGAAGTTGTTAAAAAAGAGATTTTAAAATGATTACATTATGAAATTATTTGTCCTATTTCAGATAGTGCTTGGGTAAGCTCAATTCACTATTTTCCAAAGAAAGGAGGAGTGACTGCTGAAGAAAACGAGAAAAATGAATTAATACCAATACAAAAAGTTACTGGTTGGCGAATTTGTATTGAATATAGAAAATTAAACATGACCACGAGAAAAGATCACTTTCCTTTACTCTTTCTAGACCAAATGTTGGATAGATTGACTGAAATAAATATTATTGCTTTTTAGATGGATATACCGGTTATCATCAAATTCCAATTACTCTAGAAGATCAAGAGAAAACAACATTTACAAGCCCATATGAAACATTTGCTTTTCGTAGAATGACTTTTGGATTATGCAATGCACCTGCAACATTTCAAAGATGCATGATGTCAATTTTTATCAATTTTATAGAATATTGAATGGAAGTGTTTATGGATGATTTTTTTATATTTGGGACTTCATTTGAGTTATGTCTTAATAATTTAGAAAAAAAATTTTAAGTATGTGAAAAAGTCAACCTAGTATTAAATTGGGAAAAATGTCAATTTATGGTTGCAGGAGGTATTATGCTTGGGCATAAAGTTTTTGTAAAATGTATGGAGGTAGATCTTGCAAACATTCAAGTTATAGATAAATTACCAATGGAGGTAGATCCTGCAAAAAATCAAGTTATAGATAAATTACCACCACCTACTAATGTTAAAGGGGTGAGAAGTTTTCTAGGACATGCTGGATTTTACAGGCGATACATAAAAAAATTTTAAAAATTACTAAGCCGCTATGCCAATTTTTAGAAAAAAGATAATAAATTTAATTTTGATGAGGAATGCATAAAAGCATTTGAATTATTAACGAAAAAATTAGTCACTGCACCTATAATAGTACCACTTGACTGGGAAAAACCATTTGAAATAATGTGTGATGCTAGTGATTATGCTATTGGGGTTGTATTAGAACAAATGCACGACAAAGTTTTTAATATTATATATATTATGCTAGTAAGACTCAAAATGATGCTCAAATTAATTATACTACTACTGAAAGAGAGTTATTAGCTATTGTTTATTCCTTTGATAAATTTAGACCTTAATTAGTTGGAACTAAATGTATAGTTCATACAGATCACTCTCCTATTAAATGCTTAATGTAAGGAAGGATGCTAAACCAAGATTAATTAGATGGATACTTCTATTGCAAGAGTTTGATTTTATCGTGATTGATAGAAGAGAAATGATAATCAAAGATGTTAAACCAAGATTAATTAGATGGATACTTCTATTGCAAGAGTTTGATTTTACTGTGATTGATAGACAGGGAAATAATAATCAAATAGTTGATCATTTATCTAGGATAGAAATAGAAATATTAATTAATTTTGCAAATAAAATTTTAGAAAATTTCCCTGATGAACAACTATATAGTATTGATGAAATGGATGTACCGTGGTATGTTGATATAGTGAATTATATTGTAAGTGATATTTTACCACCTGATATGAAAAATCTATAATAAAAGAAATTTATATATGATTCAAAAGACTATTTTTGGGATGATCCATATTTATACAAACAATGTAAAGATCTAATTATAAGAAGATGTGTGCCCTATGATGAAACTCAACAGATAATTGAAAGATGCCATGATTCTAAATTTGGAGGACATTTTGGAACAAATAGAATTGCATATAAGATTTTGCAAGTTGGATTTTGTTGGCCTACTATTTTTAAAGATGTTAATGAATATTTTAAAACATGCAATAAATTGGCCCATATCATTAGTAGGAAAGTGATATGTGGGAAGTACGAGATGAATGATATAGTAGTTTTCCTGCTTCATCACTTAATCCAATTTCGAAGCAGTGGCATTTCTTTATTTCTGCAAAATTACTCCCTACTATGAAGATCAATAAATTCACCAAGGAAAATGCTATTTTAAACTACTACATTCAAATGAGAAAATACCTATGATATAGGATCAATCATATTTAAATCTGTTATGGGTATCATTATGAATGGGCCAATTTATGGACGTGGGCATCCCTCTATAATTTTTTTGATTTGTAGTCAATCCCAAGTGCCATATGAAAGTTGAGAAAAAAATTACTACCATGGGAGCCCATGATCCCTATTGATGATCAATATGTTGGTAGTGGAAATGAAGCACTAAATGCTATCATGGATCATTCTTCACATGCTTCAACTCCATTAATACTACCAACAGTAGGAAGTTCACTTGCTTTGGAGAAAAAAAATTGAAGAAAATTTAAAGATAACTTCAGAGTATTATGAATGCAGTAGGAGATATTAAGTACCTTTTTGATCACCTTGATTGGATAATGAAATAAAATTTTGAGACTGGAACTTTTGAAGAAGGATTAGTTCGGATGTCTAAAGAAAGTGGGTGGATTGAAGAAAATTTGATAGATCAATTCCCGCACCGATCTTTCTACAACATATATGTTCATTACCAATCCATGAGAGATATTAAGGAAGGTGAAAGCACTAAAGATGAAGTGGAATGTATGAAGACTTTAGATTCTCTACTTGCTTAAGAATATTTATGTATTTGATGTAATTGTGTGGATTTGATTTGATTTGGTTTGGTTTGTTTTTGCTTTAGAATTCTGAACTTTGATTATGTGTATAGTTTTGTGTCAGCGGTTAGTGTTGTGGCTTGATTTTGACGTTGATTTGTAATGAACATATATCTTGTGTTCATCGTTTAGTTTCCTTAATAGGTGTGAATGTGTGATTTGTAAATGTGTTTGTAAAAAGTGTATTTTCATATATAAAAGTTAGTTTGTTGTTGTTTGTGTAAATGATTGTTTGTGAATGTTTATTTGTGAATTATTGTTAGATAAAAATTTGTGTTTAAACATACTAAAAAAACTTTGGAGTAAATTAAAAGGCAATTGATAATTTGAAAAAAGTAAAAAAAGTGATTTTCAGGCCTTCAGCGCTGGCATGGGCGCCGACGACGCCTTCAACCTGAGAGCAATAATAACCCCTTTTAATTCACAATTTTCACTATAAACCTCCTTTTTTACCCATAAATTCACCTTCAACCTTCGGTTTTCACACTTAAGGCTTGATTTTGGGTAGATTTGAGGCGATTTAGAGGCAAAGCAACTTCAGATTTTATTTTCTCTAGGTAAAGGCTACACTTTAAAGTAAAAATTTTTAATTTTTACCAAAGATTTTTCTCACATTGCCTAGATCCAAACGTTTTGTTTTTTTTTTGAGAGATTTTGAGAAAATGCTTTGGTGAATAACTTTTACTTAGTTTATTTAAGTTTAAAGTGCTTTAAATTTTAATTTTCGGAATTTTGGAATTTATTCTGATTTTTATCAAAATTTTCAAGATTTCTTATGGCCCCTAGATCGAGAAAAAGAAAAATAGAATATGACGAGCAAAAGTTTGTTAGCTTTAAAGCTAGTGCTTGATTTCATAGTCTTCGAGAAAATAAGAAAGTGATTTCGGATTAAGGTTTCAAAAATCCGGGAAGAGAAGTTAAACGATTGATTATCGCTCGATAGTGGGATAACTTTTGTTATTTTACTACCGATGCGATAACTGCAATAGTTATGGAGTTTTATGCCAAATTTTTGGAAGCTTCTAATGATTTTGTTTTTGTTCAAGAAAAAAGGGTGGAGTTTACTTGAAGAAAAAATAAATGAGTTTTATGAATTAAAAAATATTTATAGATACCAGTATCACTCATTATCTGCTATAAATGAGGCCTTAGATGAGGTTATTTCTTTTCTAACTGGTGAGAAAGGGGCTTGAAAAGTAAAGAATGGAATTAAAGTAAACTTCCCCTTTCTATGTTAAATGTAGTTTCTAAGGCCTGACATTATTTTATTTCTAGGAGAATTTATTCCAACAAACCATCATAGTGAAATGACCAAGGATAGAGCCATCCTGAACTGCTGTTTTCAGCAAGTGATGGATATAATTGTAGGCTCTATCATTTATATAAACACTCGATCTATTGCTCTGGGAGAGACCACTGGTGGATTGGCACACCCTGCTCTCATTTATACACTTTGTGAGCATGCAAGAGTTGATTTGAGATATGATGAGGAGAGAATTGAGCCTTAGAGACCAACTGGGCCCGCAAACATTAAGAATAATGAGTCCTATGTTGATTGGAGATCTGGAAGTAAGGTCAGGGATATTCCTTCTACTTCTAGGACCCCTACTTTTAGTGAGCCTACTACAAATGACCCAGTAATAGGGAGTTATTGGACCAGATGATGATTCAACAGTAAATATTTTGAGGATTGATCATAGGATGCAGAACATGGAGGTCAGAAATGCTCATACAGATGATCTGATTCACCAGAAGTTTGAATATGATGCTTCTTATGATGATGCTTTAGTGAAATACCTGAGGGGTGATCATACAGTTCAGTTCCCTATTCACCCTGTTTATACTTCATATCAGCAGCAAAAGTTAGATGTTAATGATGAAGAAGATGATGATAGGTGATCTTTTTGTTTGTTTATTTGTTTGTGTTATACTTTGTGACTGTATTGTTTGTTTTGTGATATTGTTGAGACTCTGTAATTATGTTGAAATGTGAAACTGTAATGTGTAAAATTATTTTCATTTTTAGAATTTAGTTTAGTTCTGTTGTTAGTTTCAGCACTTTGTTATATGTATCGTAATTAACTCTTTCTTAGCAAATTTATATATATTATATGCAATTTAATATTTTAAGCCTCATAGTTTTTCTTGTTAGTGGTCCCTAGATACTACTAATATGCGACGTACAACAATAATTCAAATTATATTCTACTTATATTTCCTTACTTTGCAACAAAATCAAAAACTTGATCCAGAAGAAAAATAAGAATTTAATTTTTAATTTATATATATTGGGATACTGCGGAAGTATACTTATCGTTATAAAGTAATATAGGACTTTTTGATTAAAACCTGAATATCAAACCCACAGGGAATTTATACAATATGCACTTTAAGAAAAATTTTTATTTTTAAGAAGAAATTACTTAAACCTGAATATATTTTGTAGTAATAAAAATTCAAATATTTTTGGTATTTTTGATATTTTGACAAATTAGTAACAACTTAAGAAGATAACTAGAGTTTTATAGATGAAAAACACATAAAAAGAAAAATATCTTTTTTTCTTATCATGAATCAGTAATAAGTATAGGAATTCTATTGTGGAAGTATCCAAATTGTGTTGTGCCAAATAGGAGCAATAATATTCATTACCCTTACTAGAGTTGCTATAAAGAACATTAACTAATTTAAAGTTTGAGTAGTTTTGAAGACCTGCTAGTCAGGAAAGATACTAGCTCTCAATCTAGAGTTCCCTCGATTCCCTCCACTTGGGGACTAACATCTTGTATCATAACCTAAAATAATAAAAAAAGTTGGGGGCTTTAACGTGTCACTTTAAAGTCCTCTAACTCTACACCCTTCAATGAATATTTCCTATTTATTTGCACTCAATCATATGAACTACATTCTCATTCATACAACCTCATGTGATTCTTTCCAATTGTTGACTGAGACAATATCAGCCCGTTTCTTACATGTTCTGACAACAAATTTTAACATCTAGATTGGTTAAATCAAGAAGTAAATGAAGTACATGGATTTAAATCATCACAACTTCTTCCAACATTAAAGATCAATACTCTCCAAAATTTCCATCCAAAACTTAATTACTTATCATTTTAAGAATAAAGATAAAGATAACTACTCAGAATCCATGGAGAAAATAAAACCACACTTTTGTTTAAAAGTAGAAATCATTGTCAAACCAACAACAAGTCTCAATTAAAACCAAAAGTAGTCTCAAAGCAAAAAGTTAAAAACTTATATCAAGTTCTTCACCAAACTCTTGAAGTTCCTTTAAGTCTCTTCTCTTGACAATCCACTCAAAATAAACTAACAAAAAGGATAAAATAAAAGTAAAAGTGGTGCCTGAAAATCTCTCTGAACTAACTCTACAATTTGATGAACTTTCAAAACTTTCCAAGTATTTTTAGGACTCTTTGCGAAGTCCTCTCTTCTTGCTTTTAAATTTTTCCAAGAGGTACCTTAGAAAATTTTTAAAATGTGTCCCAATTCGATGTATTTCCTAAATAAATTCATCCTCTGGTGATAATTTTCGTCCATGGTGGTTATAACCACCCATTAAGCTAATGGGTGCCTCAAAAACCTCTTCAAAAATCATAAAAAACTAACTTTGCTCGTCTAGTAACTGCCGCTGGCGCTTAAGCGCGGGACTGCTAGCGCTTAGGAGTGGCCTTCTCTGTTTAATCGGCGCTTAAGCGCCGGATTTGGTGCTTAGGCGCCTAAACTCATTTGCATATTTTTCACCTTTTTGCTCCAAATTTGATCCTTTTTCACTCCTTTAAGTATTTTTCACCTTTTTATTTGTATATGCAAGAAAAACACAAAAATACCTTCCATTAAAACGCAATATCTCAAAAATAGGTATAAAAATATGTCTAAAAAGACTATATATTTTAGGTGTATCAAAATCCCCCAAACTTAATATGTTATTTGTCCTCAAGTGACACTTCAATCTTTAAAAACTACATATGTATGATATGTATATGAGTTTCTTTAGGAGTTACTAAAATTTAGATTTAGAAATCTAGTAGTCTAATTTAGAAAAAATATTTAGTAAATGAGACCAACTTAAAGTTTAGAAATTCTTAAAGTTAAGAAAGATGAATATATGAGTTTCTATCTAATTCAGAAATGTATTGTAGATTTTCCAAATTTAGAATTTAGTTCTTATATTATCTCCACTTAAAAATTTTCATTAAAAATAATTTTACTTACTATATTATATCTACAAGCTTAAGAGTTTCTCAAGTTTTATACTTTAAAAAGATCAAATGTAAAACCAATTTTTGATTAACCACTAATCCTCAAGCTTATCTTTCCTATTTTTTCCTCTTTTTATTTTTCTTTTTATTTTCCTTTTCTTTTCTTTCTTTTTTTTTCTTTCTTTTTTTCTTTTCTTTTTTTTTTTCTTTTCTTTTTCTTTTTTCCGCAAGGATTACTATATCTGGATAGGCCTTTAAAGATTTTGAATTCCACCTCTCCTTTCCTAAAGAAAAGTCTTGATATAAGACTTTTACTTATAAATATAATAATAGTTTTGAAAATTATTTTAATAAAAGAAATTTAAGTATTAAAAATAAAAGTCTAAATTATCTAATTTTTTTAAAAATACAATTTTTCTTACTAAAGATAGTTACTTATATTAATCATTTTCTCATCTAAGAACTTTTTAACTTAAAGTTTTTCTTCATTACAAAAAATTTTAACTAAGTTTTCTAGCTCATTTCTAAAATCAAATTTTACTTCCCTAATATAACTTCATATACGTTATCAATTTTTTTCTTTTCAAATCAAAATTCACTTGTAGCACATTTGAGAACAAATAAAATTCTAGTTTTTAAAATATTTTTCATCCCCCCAAACTTAAATTTTTAACAGATTAAATAGTTTATCATTAGATATATATAAGCAAAAATGAAAATTTAAAAATAACATGCTAACTGGAATTTTAAACCCTAATGATACAAGTATAAAACTAAAAACATGAGTAAAATTAATTTTTAAGCAAAATTTCTATATTTTCATTTTACTTTAACATGTAGAGATTCACTAGACTTCTAAACAATGGGTATAAATATAAAAGCAAACATACACACTACTAACATCACAACTTAACATAAAGACAAACTTGTAAACATGATAAAAGAAAAATAAAGGGTAGCAGTATCTGAATTTCAAGTTTAAGATCTAAGATAGAAAGATTTTCTATTTTATAAAAGATATGAAATTAAGTTAAGTTCTAAACTAACTAAATCATAGTACTAAACACAAAACAACAGTTACAACCCTAAAATTTTAAAAATAAAATACTAACTACCACAAATGTCATAATAATAATAAAACATAAAAGTCCAAAACATGCACAAAAATACAAATGTAGGAAGCCTAGACCACATAGTTCATATCATATTACAATCATAAAATAAATCTCGCAACTCTATTCTTCATCCTCAGAATCACCACTATACCATTGTTTTTGCAGGCTCATAATGAGAATATCGAGGATATTGAGAAAATTGCACTCCTTGGTCACCTCTAATCAGGCTCTCCAAAGATGAGTGGAATTTTTCTTCATAATCACTCTTCCTTCTATTATAACTAGTAGTATGATCTACAAAATGCTCTAAATTTTGTACCTTATCAGCAGTAAAATTGACATATCCATCATCATCCGTAATAACTCATTATGAGTCTCAGTAGACTCACCTCGAGATGTAGAAGCACGTAAAGTAGATGGTCTAAATGAAGAAGCAGTAGAGGTATATGCAACAGACGTTTCCATTTCATAGCTCCTGGAAAATCCTCCTCTTTAGCCAAAAATTTAATGCTCAGAATAAGTCTTCACATTCACCTTCGTGATGGGATGTAGAAGTAACAGAACTTCCTCCCAATTATCATATTAAACCCCAGCCTGCTCTCACAACGAAAAGATCAAGGAAGAAAATCCCAGTCCTGCAGTTATAGTAGCTGTAGCAGAACTGATGATAGTCTGACATATCAAAGCTCCAATGTTGATGAGCTTTCCCTCTTAAATACAATAGTTCAACGTCGCTCTTTCTTTAGTCACTTCACTGAGATGATTGGTCAGAAGAAGACGAGGAGAATTGAAATAGTGTCAGGCCTTCAAAGTGCACATAACTTTGAAGTTGGGAAATTTACTCTCCTCTCATTGATAATCTTCCAAAGTCCTATCCCAAAAGTCAAGTATGAAATAATCTCGTCTAACTCCTCTTCAGTAAGACTATAATTTGCATAAAAACATAAAGTATTCGGTGGTAAATGGTAAAACAAGTTGATTACCCCTGACAAAAAAGGTGCCAACTTTCCTCGAACCATAACTCGATTGTCTTCAGCTTCAGGAAGATTTGCATAGAACTCCCTCACAACAAAAATCATTGCGACAGCAGATAAACAACAAAATTGTTCCCACTATCGACAAATAATTAAATGTTCTACGACTCGACCCGGATTTCTAAAACATCGCTCTTGAATCAATTTTCATGACTGTAGAGCGTCACTGTATCGATCTTGAGCCTTCAAACTAAAAAAATTGCTCAAATCAAATAGGATTTTTTCCCTTACTCCTCTTCATTCTTGGTGCCATTCTACAAATTTTATAAATTCCAAAAATAACTTCAAAAATCAAGTCTAAATCACTAAACTAAACTTTCTAAAGCACAAACTAAACATCCCAAGCAATTTCCATAGATTTTTCCTCATTTTTCACCATGAATAGTGAATTTTTAAATTTCTCCAAATGTGCTCAAAATACATGGTGAAAATCCAAAATTTTTTCATAGAAGTAAAGCTCTTACCCTAAGAAATTCGAATTTAGCAAATTTTTCATGATTCCACCAAGAAATCTCAACTTAATGGTGCGCCCTAGCCTTTCAAAATCATGATTTTGAGAGGTAGAAGATGACGAAAAGTGTTAAAAATGGTGTTTTCGGACCAAAATTTCACTTTTAACCATTCACAAACCGGTTTTCATGAACCAGTGCTTAAGCGCAGGTAAGTGGCGCTTAGGCGTCTGCCTCTCGGGTTAGCTTGCACTTAAGCACGATATGTGGTGCTTAGGTGCCAGTACATTATTTTTAAAATCTTCAAATATAAGTAGAATGCACTACTTGCTTAAGTAAACCACCCCTAAATGGTCTCATAACACTTAATTGACTATTTTCAACTTCTTATAACTCCGCTCTCTGTCAAAAGTCTCCTTAATAACTTTTTCAATTTGAGAATAAAACAACATAAAATTTTCACAAAAACAAACTTATATTAATTTACAAACAAGTACAAATACTATTGACACTTAATTCTCACTCCAAATAGTCTCGGATGAGAAAATTTTCCTAAGTACAAAACACTTAACACACATTCACAATTAAACACATAAGTAAACACTAACACATGTCTTAAACACTAAAAACACTTAAAGACAACAACTCTAATCACACAAAAACAAACGTAGAACTTAATTCCATTCTTTATTAGAAGGAACCAATTTAGGTCTTTCATTAGTCTCTCCTGAGGCAACTGAATTATAAAATTGATAAAACGGACGGTGGTGACGTGCTCTAATGCAATCTTCTTTAATACACTTTTGCTTAAGAAACACCTTCTTATCCGCTTCCTCTATATAACTAGTGTGACTGAATTTTTTAAGGGACTTTAATTTGACAAATTACAATTTTTCATGAAAGAAATAGAGGATCATAAATCTTAGACATAATTATTGAATATCTTAGCACCTTTAGTATTAACTGGAGTTGTTTTCAATTTTTTTTAAGTTATATAATTATGTTTAAAGAACTTAAATATGGAAATCTAGAAGTTAAATTCTTTACCATAAGTCATATTTTTATGTAGTAGAGGAGCTACTTGAGGACAAGTAACATGTAAGTTTGGAGAATTTTGATACACTAAAAGTATATGCATTTTTAGATCCATATTTTATACTTATTTTTGGTGATATTGCACCTTAACAGAAGGTATTTTGATGTTTTCTTGCAGGTTGTTGATTTTTAGGACTTAAATCAAAAAGGAAGCAAAAAGGATGGAATTTGAAATCAAAATGACGTTTTGGAAGAAGTACTCAACGCCGACCCCACCAAGGGTAGCGCCGACGGAGCAGAACAATAGAACAGCTAAAATTTTTACTCAGCGGTGACGGCACCAGAACTAGCACCGACGGCGCCAAAGGCGGTTCAGCCCCCGTTTCTAGAAGGTTCAATGTATTTTGATGATTTTTCAAGAGATTTTGGAGGCACCTCTTGGAAAACCGACCTTGGGCTTTATATGGGGCCGAAATTCATCAGGAAAGTGACTCCTTTTTGTTCCAAGACATTCCTCCATGCTCCATTTTCACCATTCTTCATAATCCATCTTCTTTCCACCATCATATTGGAGTCCGTTAGTAATTTTTATTTTATAGTTTAGAGTTTGTGTGGTGAGATTTAGTGTGAAACTTTCAGTAAGAGTGTTGGAGAAGGAGAAAAGTGAGAGATATCTTCTTCCTGCATTTCTAAGGAAAGGCTATAAGGGATTTGATTTGAGAAAGAGTTTCAGATAAGTTTTGTTTGTTTATTAGTGTTTTATGAATTTTATTTTATATATGAAATTTGTGTTTTGTTGTGTCTTTCACATGAAGTCTGAGTAGTTCCCTCCATCTTTCTTCCTACTATGAGATACGGTGAAATGAGGAGATAATATAATGTGCTAATATTAAAATATAAAATAAATTGTGATGATTTTTCAACTCCAAACTTAATTTACATTTTGATTTGGCCAATTGAATTGTTAAAATATGTTGTGAAACATATGATCCTGGAAATGGAGTATGAGTTCTACAATAGAATGAGGATCACATTTGATTTCATGAAGGAGAAAATGGTTTATGAAATTAAGTGCAAATAAATAAGTAAATATTCTTTGTTGGGTGTAGAATTGGAAAATCTTTAGGGTGACACACTAAAAAATATCTAATTTGGTCTTAGTGTTTAAAAACTAAAGCGAGAGTTAGCCTTTAAATGAAGGGAAGTGGGAGCTCTGAAGTGGGAGCCAATATCCTCCTAGCCTAGCCACGGATTTAGGGACAAACCTAAGATTAGCCAATGATTTTCTATGCACTGTATGAGGGTAGAGGATTATAATTGCTCCTATTTGGAACAATACATATTATAAACATTTATCTCATCTCATTTCACCAGAACCTCATTGTAGTGGGAAGGATTCTTTTTTACATAAGAAATCTTCATTACATAAACATTTTTAGTAGATTAGTATTTATTTTTTAAGCTTTGAATTTCTATTTTGTTATTTGTTAAGTATTTTACTTTTGATAACATATCAACATTCAAAATTAGTGACAGTGATTTCATTTGATTTTGTGTAAATTTCCTAGTGAAACTTATATTTACCAATTTACACCTTTCCTATGGGATCGATATTCAGCACTTAAATAGAAAGTCCTTTATTACTTGATAACGATACATATACTTGCGTAGAATCCCATTATTAATTGCTTATAATTATATATATATATATATATATATTACACAACTTACTTTTCATATAAGGATCAAGTTTTTGGCACTATAGTGGTGTCAACTTCATAAATCCTTACATATAAAAATCGGGATCACTAGGAAAAGTCTCCCTAAAATGATAGGTATCTCCTTATCTTCCTTCATATCTAGCATGATAAAATCAATAGGAAAGATAAATTGATCCACTTTTACTAAGACATCTTCTATAACTCCTTTAGGATATGTTATTGAATGATCAACTAACTACAGACTTATATTTATAGGAGTTATTTTTCCTAATCTCAATCTTTCAAATATTGATGATGACATAAGGTTAATGCTTGCACCTAAATTACATAAAGCTTTCTCATAAAATCTATCTCATATTGCACATGAAATTGTGAAGCTACCAGGATCTTTAAGCTTTTTATGAAGCTTTTTTTGAATTATAGGACTGCACTCCTCATTGAGTGCAACAATCTCATTATCTTTCAATTTCCTTTTCCTTTAAGACTATCCCTCATAAACTTCATATAGCTTGGAATTTGTTCTAAGGATTCAACAAATGAAATATTATTGTAAGATTATTATAAATTTTCAAAAATTTTGAAAATTCCTTATCAAACTCTTGTTGATAAAGCATTTGAGGAAATGGAGGTGGTGGTTTTTCGAAGTCAACTTTAAGTGGGCAAATATGTCTCTCTAAACCTTTTGGAGCATCCTCTTTAGGCTCTTCAATTTCTTTTTACTCTACTTTAGTCTCTTTTTGAACTCTACCTTCCAATTCTCTTCCACTTCTACGTTGAACAGCTTTTACTTGCTCTTTATTCTGGTCTTTAGGATTTACTTCAGTATTACTTGGAAGTGTTCCTTGGGATTTATTACCTAATAAATTTGCTATTTGTATGAATTAATTCAACATATTTCTAATTGTAGCTCCATGAGTTTGTAACTGATTTCCCATCTGTAACACCACTTCTTCTATAGAAACCTTTTTCTCTTTGAATTGTGGATTATTGTTAAAACTTGGAGGATAAGTAGGTCTATAATTCCTATTCTCTTTGTTGTTATAGTTTTCCAATGAGTTTACTTATTTTTCCCCCATTACTGATTATTACCACTAGAAGTATTATTATAGTTAAAGTTGGGATGGTTCTTTCAACTTATTGTTTAAGGCAATCAAAGTTTCTAATGATGCTTGATAATCAACCATTTGGCCTAATGAATTCTCTTTAATCATTGCATTTGGTTGAGAAAAAAATCATTCCAAATTGGTTTAACTTCCTTGAAATTGTAAAAACATCATATTCATGAATATTAACTACTTTCTTAGGATTTACCTTTTCAGAAGGCCCTTGAAAATTATTAGTAGCAATTTCTTGAATTAAAGCATAAGCGTCATGAAATGGTTTTTTTTCAATGAACCATCGGCAGCTACTTCGATAATAGATCTAAGAGATCCAACTAATCCATTGTAAAAAGTTCAGATTATTAACCAATATGGTATAGCATGGTGTGGACACTTTTTCAGTTGTTTTTTAAATCATTCCCTGCTTCATAAATAGATTCCCCTTCAAACTAACAAAAAGATGTAATATTCTTTTCTAAACTTTGCAGTTTTTAATGGTGAAAAATATTTAGCAAGGACTTTCTACGCTAAATCACCCCAAGTTCTGATAAATCCAGGTGTTAACGAATGTAACCATACCTTAACCTTATCCCTCAGTGAGAAGGAAAAAGTCTAGGTCCTTTAGCATCATGTGATACACCATCATATTTAAATGTAGCACACAATTATAGAAAATTGGTAAGATGTAAGTTTGAATCTTTAGTTGGTGTTGCACCAAACTGATTATTTGATACAATTTGGATAATAACGGGTTTAAGTTTAAATAAATTAGCCACTACAACTAGTTTTTGAATACTACAATGAAGTTTATCCACTGTAGGGTTTGAATAATCTTAAAGGTATAAACTTTTGATTAATTTTAGCATTTTGATAATTTTGATTTGTCATTTCTTGAAACTTTTGATTTTTCAATAATTTTTAATTTTTCTAATAGTTTTCTCTAATTTAGAATCGTAGGGCACAAGTTCTATGGAACATTAACTACACATACATTACAACAAAACACATAAAATAAAAAAAAACATACAAAGAAGAACTTTATATAAAACAACACTACAATATTCTAATAATAAATCTAAAAATTTTAATAAGACTTTAAAAAAATAGAAATTTTCTTTCTAAAAATTTCTTCGAAAAATTTTGTATTTTCCCTGGCAACGGCAACCAAAAACTTGATCCTGATTCTCTTTATATATGTTAATGTGATGTATGTGATTATATTCTTAATTTTTTCTTTAATTATAATTGTTACTTCGCAACTACTCCAAAATCTTAATCATCAGCAATAGCTAAACACAAACTTGACTTCTAAGCAAATAAAAATACAATTATGATATTTAAATATGGGATACTATGCAAGTATACGTATCGTTATCAAGTAATATAGGACTTTTGATTAAACCCCAAATATCAAATCCACAGAGAAAACTACAATATGCAACTACAAAATAGGAAAAAATAGATAGCAAATTCTACTTAGCAAAATGTTCTTACTTAAACTCTTGATACTCTAATAGAAATGAAAGTTCAATTTTGTTTGTAATTTTTATATTTGAAAAAAAAAGTAACAACTAACTTACAAAGATATTTTAAGGATAAAGGCAATATAAATAAAATAAAATATCTTTTTTCTTATCATGAATCAGTAACAAGTATATGAATTCTGTTGTAGAAGTATTCAAATTGCGTTGTACAAAAAACGAGCAATAATATTCTTTACTCTTACTAGAGATGATATAAAGAACATTGGCTAATTTATTGTTTGAATAGCCTTGAAGATGAGTTAGGTAAACAAGATACTTGCTCTCACTTAAGAGTTCCCTCTTCTCCCTCCACTAGTGGGCTAACATCTCGTATCAAAACCTAAAACTTTAAATCAAATTGGGGGCTTTAGTCTGCCACTCAAAAGTCCTTTAATTCTACACCCTTCAAAGTTTATTTCCCTATTTATTTGAACTCAATCATATGACTCATCCATAAAATCTCATGTGATTCTTACCATTTGTTTATTAAGACAATACCATCTTGAATCTTACATGTACTTACAATAATTATTAATATCTTAATTGGCCAAATCAAGAAGTAAATAAAGTACAAGGTTTAAAATCATCAAAACTTCTTCCAACATTAAAGACTAATACTTCACACAACTTCCATCCAATATATAATCACTTATCATTTTAAGGAAAAACATAAAGAAAACTACTAAGAATTCATGGAGAAAATACAACCACACTTAAGTTTGAAAGTAGAAATCATGCACACAAATAAAAAGTCTAAATTAAAACTAATAGTAGTCATAAAGATAAAATCTTATCTCAAATCCTCTCCATCAAAGTCTTGAAGTTCCTTTCAATCTCTTCCTTCACTTATAATATAAATTACAACTTAAAATAAAAAGAAATATGGCTGCAACGGCGACAACGGTGTGTGGTTGTTGGCTTTGGATGGATCCTCCCTTGATCTTCAATCCAAGTCTTCTTCTATAATTTTCCAATAAGTTTCTTGGTGTCTCTTCAAAATGTGTCCACTTTCAATGAATCTTCTAGAAGTTGCCTCTTATGAAAAAGCAATTGAATGAATTTTCGTGTCTATTTTCCATGGTTTCACCAAGGGTTGCTTCAAACACTTCTTCAAAAATCCATCTAAATTCATTGAATCATCAAGTAAATACTTCTAGCGCTTAAGCGCGAGGTACTTCGCCCGTAGGCAGGGCTCTCTCTGTCTCACTGTCGCATAAGCACCAATCTTGTGTGCTTAGGCGCTTAGGTTCATTTTGACACTTTCTTCATTTTTTGTCCAAATTTGATCCTTTTTCTCTCTTTTCACCATTTTTCATCCATTTGAATGTACGTGAAAGAAAAACAGACAAGTACATTTCATTGAAGTGTAATATCTCAAAAATATGTATAAAAATATATAAATAAA
>JXCR01097945.1:40954-59906 GCA_002079205.1 Phalaenopsis hybrid cultivar | reverse complement strand
TATATATATATATATATATATATATATATATATATATATATATATATATATATATATAACTTTAATATCAAAATCTTTTTTCAATTATGTGCATTTAACTTATTTAACTACTACCATAAGAAAGTAAACTTCATCCTTGTCAACAAGCATATGCAAGTAATCTAAATAGCCAATCTCATTATTATTTTTATAACATTCAGTATATAAAATAATGTTGTAAATATGTGATAGATTGACATATACAGATAACAATAACATATACTTCAATATGACCAAATAAACATAAAGAGTTGAGAAGTTTTTTTTTTAATATTGCAGTATAAAATTTATTTGAGCAAATACCATGAAGTATTAGATTTAGAAAAGTCAAACATTACTGTAATTTAAAAAAATGAGTACTCATCTAGTTTAGTTGGCTTGAAATCTAATATTTTATTCTTTCTTCTTCTATAATTGACAACAATAGAAAAAGACATTCATAAAAATTAGTTATGTGTGCAATTATCTTTTTTATTCACCCACATCAATATTTAATTTTTTAATTCAATATAAACTAACCAAAATACAAATCCTAACATCTAACTATTTATTTGTTTATTTAAATTTCAATTCATTTAATTAATGATTATAATTTTTTTTGTTTAAATTTAACACATTGTTCAAGTTAGATTATTAAAGCTTTAATTTCTACACTTATTTTATTCATTTATTAAATCTAGATCTCATTTAATATATTTTATTATAATTTAAATTTCTGATTCATAATTAATATTTACTAATAATTATATTATCTTTTTAACAAGTAATTACAATTATTCATTTTATTATTATTTTCATAATTATTATAACCAATTATTCCCTCATTTGTTTTTATTTGAATGTTTGTCAAATTTATTAAATATTATTATTATTATTATTATTAATCTTAATTTATATGAAATTATCTTAAAAGATATGCTTAAAACTCAACCTACTTGAGCTCGCAGCTTGCCCTCGATCGCTCCCAATCTTTTAATTTGATTGCTTCTTAAATTTAATTGCATTATTAATTCAAAAATTTTTAATATTAACATAATAATACTTTTGATTAAAATAATTTATGTAATTAAAAACATAAATCTCAGATATTAACCTTTACCTCCTCTTTCCCCTCTCCAACATGCAAGTTGCTTCCCTTTTATTTTTTTCTTCCTCTTCGTGTTAAGTCATCCGCAAACACACACAAAACATGGAGGACTTAAGCTTTGGCATGCCATTCCTCCCTCACTCGAGACACCTCTTCCGCACAACAAAGCATCGATCGACTAGGGTTCAACCCCTCTTCTGCTTAGCATGGGACGTGCACAACTACGCACTTCCAAGCCCTAAGCTTGTCTTTCCCACAAGCATATGGGTACGTGCACACCGTACCCATATGCCACAGTAACGCTCTCGCCTCATCCTTCACGCAAGATGCAAGAGCACTCCTCTGGCACAGCCTTCCTACACGCACCTTCTTTCTTCTCCTTCCCCTTCTCTTCTCTCTCATACGAGACCCACTCCCACTCTCTAAATTTCTTTTCTCATCTCGTCTCTACTTAAAAGTTGATTCATTCGGCTTCTCCGAGTAACAAGTAAAGCCAGCATTATAAAAATATCTAAAACTGTGTTACAACTTCCATTTCTAGCATTGTTTCATGCTTAATGAAAATAATAGTCTTCTTATTTAGGCAATAAGATGCAGTGCGCTCAAAACTGTGAAAATTGAAGCACTTCCTGGCTAGTAAATATTTGGAAATGTTGGTGGCACCAAGCTTTTTCTAACTTTGAGTTGATTTCTCCTTCCAAAGAGGCTAGCCTAGATGATCTATTGGCCACAATTTAGTATTTGGTCCTGAGGTTGAGCCTTATCTGTAAGGTGTGATAGTTCCCTGATAATGATGTTTCTCAACAATCAAAACTAAGATTGGCACATTGAGTGTGGAACAATAAGACTATAATTGCACCACATTGTCGATGGATGGCTTTAGTCCTCCAAAATAGCTCACCACTATTTGATCCTCGGGTTCCACTAACATTTCAGTATGAGTTAATCAAATTTGAGTGCATACTCTTCCACAGAAGGATCTCTCTAACGAATGTTATGGAAGTTTAAGAACATAACATATCAATAATCTGAGAGAAAATATTTGTGCTATATTTTTTTTTTTTTATTTCACCATACAGTGATCTTGCTCTTCCATTCCCGCTGTCAAAGACATTTAAGATTCTCCAACCACAATGATGTGTTCTTTTTAAGTTTGATAGCCACCAATTTAACTCTCTTAACCTGGAAAACGACTTTGTACTAAAAAAAACTATCCTACTGCTTGAAGCCATTCAATGATTTCATCTGAATCCAAACATCTGTCAAAATCTAACAAATCGATCTTCACCCCAAATTTATTTCCCCTCCACTAGTATTCAATGTCAAATCATCGGTACATTAGTTCATTGTTATAAACCCGGAAATTCTCCATTATGTCTATAGGTGACCTCTAATTGTCTTCTCTCGAGGGAGACAAAATTTATACAATTGAATGATCTTCCTACGCATTTCTATGTAAATTCTTGGACATCTCTTTCCATGTTTCTTCTCGACGGCGTGATGTCTCTTTCTCCCAATTAGGATTTCATCTGACAAAGACAATGTGGCTTAGGGTTAGGGTTAGGAATGGTAGGTGTAGGGACGTTTTAGTGGAAACATTAGATTAGGTTAAACAGATTTTTGGTTCAGAAGTTGGAAAAGAAACAAATCCCCAATAATTTAGGATTTTTTAGATTATGATACCAAATGACACCGTTTCAAGTGTCCTATAAGGAGTTGAAGGATAGATTTTGGCATTAAGGTCCATTGGAATGGCAAGGGGAAGAGAATATGCAAAATCCACGAAATTTGGAAGATGATTGCAGAGGTCCGGCAATGGTAATGTCCATAAACAACAGATAGTACGTCAAAATGATGAGTTCGCCCCGATATAATTTTTAAGGTAGATCCACCACCTATTCCTAAACAAGCTATAGACTCACCACTTGCAATAAGAAAATGAGACAACACTCTTTAAAACAAAAAATCAGATAACACAATCTCCAAATACATAAACCAAAGCAGAAAGTCTTCCCAAAATAAGAAAATAACATAATATAATAGTTCCCCTCAAAATAATCCTAATTTAAATTAAAATACTATTTAAAAAAGGGACAGACCCACAGGAGCATATGTAGAAAAATAGTGAAATATCCTGTTTCAGAGATTTTACAAGCACAAATCTTGTTGTCTGATCCTGCGATAATGGTAGATCACGGGATCCTGCATTTGCCCCTATCACGGTTCTGAATTTTTGAGATACCCGCATCATGAAGAAATACCCATATCTTTCTTAATTTGATTTCTATGTTATGAACTTACCAATAGAAATACAACAAACTTAATCATACCCAACATTCTCTATCAAATACTATTCATTAACCTTTCTTTTAGAAAAATGCACAAAGCAGTTCAAAAGCACAAAAATAGCACACTTGCACATTTATAAACTAGAACATATAAGTTTCAAAATAAAAATAGTAATAAAGTAAATAGCAAATTTTACTTGGGATGAAATAAAGTAGACTTTTACCAGATGAATCAGCTTCAACGGGTGTCATTATGCAGGTTAAAACAAAACTGTTACTAGCGGTGGCGAAAGACCAAATGATGAATAATTAAATTGTCCCATGAGAAGTTTCATAGCTCTTCATAAATAACTTCGGCGTATCCTACCAGATCCTGAAAATTAAGAGTCAAGACATCAGCTTGAATCAGCTTCCAACTCATGCCAAAAACCTCATGAACATCCTGGCACTCAATTCCAAGAATGCATTAGTATATAGAATATGATAAAACAGGAAATAACATCAATCCTAAACAATCTAAGAATCAGTTCAGTTGAGAAGCTAAGCCCTGAAACAAACAGCGGTTAACTTCATAACACGTAGTTGCATGGCAAGGAACCAATTTCATATCTAAAATTAAATTAAATAACCTTTCATAATTTTACAGGACTAGTATGAAAACTTTCTAGAAAACAGTGTTAAATGTATCATCTAGGATAGTGACACCCTAAAGCTAATATATTTTCTTAAGTCCACTAAATTTCGCAGATGAAATGCTGCCTCCAATGACCTAAAACAACAGAATAGCACTTACAACTCTCTCTGCCAGAAAGCAACATAAACTCAATTAGAAGATGATAACTTTCTGAAACAGAGCAACACTGATATAATTAACCGGTTTATGACAGATACACATGATTTGCTTCACTTCCAATTTCACATAGGCCAATAATGGGCTTAAAATTGACAAGTAAAATTGAAGCATTGTGAGGGAAAGCACAAACCAAAGCTCAGTAACTTCTGAATCATAGATATGCAAATAAGCATCACAACATCATCAATCAATATCTGAAGAGTCCTCAATTTGGTCAGCAAAAAGAAGCCAGCCAAATAAAGAAACCTAAGCACCGTAACACCCAAATGATAGTTTGGGCTAGATCATACCAGGACAACTTGACTCGGCTGGAGCCCAACCGTACTCAATGTTGTTGGTTAAGGTATCCTATGCCTAGCACTTGGTCAATATAGTTTTGGGATTAGCCAAACATCATTGATACCTCGATGACATACACAGTCTCTCACATCTTTTAGATCATTTCATATTAAGATCCAAAAATATCATCTTAAGCGAAGAGTTTGAAGAAATTATAAAGGAAAGAAACACCACAATCCACCGAACATGGATAGAAATAGCCGCAATAACCAAATTTTCCTTACAAATAGAAATTTGTTCGCTCCCTCTAACACACTACAGGCCTGATCCTCTTAAAACACTCCTAACATCTAGAAGGGTTATGATAATTGCACATAATGCCAAGGGATAGTTGACCATGAAACCATGATCATATCTCCCAAATGGAAGAAAAACAGTCTTCATCCTTATCACGAGAGGATGAGAGGCGGGTGTTATACCCATAATCCTCTTCTTGATTCAATAGCAATTATGATTTTCTTAGGGGCTATTTGGGATTACTTTCTGTGTTTGTTTTATATTTTTATTTTTAGTTTATTTTGTTTTATATTTGTTTTAACGTAAAAGAAAAAGATGTTTGATAACACTTATGATTTCTCTATTTTCAAAAGTAAAATATAAAAAAAAGAAAATATAATTATTCCCTCTACCTCTTCCTCCGCTATTGCTCCGATGACTCGTCGTCTTCAAACCCATCGTCGGAGGCCGCAACCCACCTCTGGTTACCGTGAGGCCACAACCCACCTCCTCGACCACGTCGCCTTCATCGCTGTCCCCCCAACCGCCCTCATCTAAATACCCCATTCTGCTTTCCCTCCAACAAATGTCGTCGCCTCCATCGAACACTTCGTTCTTCAATGCCAGCAATCTCAGACTGTTGAGACTGCTACCTCCATTCACCGAGTAGGAATTCTTGACATTGAGCCACTCAACATTGGTGATCTCAGAGTCTCGCAAGAAGATGCAGGGAGTGGAAGAGGATTAACGAGAAATTTGAGCATCTCGGCATGGGAGCTAAAGTGTCAGGTGGTAATGTTAAGGGAGATGGCGAGGGCGAGCATACGTTTCAGTGTCACAAGCAAAGACGGCACAGGCATCAACATCGTCATCAATGAAGGCAGTTGTATTGGCGTTGGCGCCACCGTCGGCATCGGCATCGGCATCGACGTAAAGAATACACAGGGGTCTCGAACTCGCGGTCGGGATGGTGAGAGCTGTTTTGAAAAAAAAAGGTTTTTATGTTTTGTGTTTTTGAAAAAGAAAAATACCTTTGTTAAAAAAAAAATAAAAAACATGTAAAAAAACCAGAAAACAAACATACTTTTATTTTATTTTCTTATTTTTTAAAACAAAATGTGATTCCAAACAACCCCTTAGTTGTTGCTTAGTTAAGAGATCGCATGCATATTTGTCTAAACAAGTTATTATAAAACAGAACCTTCTATAGTTAATTTCAAAAATTTCACACCAAACCTGAAATGACTTTTGCTCATCTTGCCATAAAAAGTTTGCTCCTCGTTTTGAATTTCATAATTGTCAATAAATATTTGGAAGAGGCCTTGGAGTTGTATAGGTTTAATCCAATAATGGTACAATCTTGTTTCAGATGAAGACAAAATATGATACAATGTGCTAAAATATAAGGTGTCACGTCATCAAAAATGCCAATGAAATGTTGTTTGATATATATGTATTCTGTAAAAGAGATTTTCATGTTTTTGTAGATTCTTCCATAATGAGTAACCATTCATGCAAGAATCATGAATATTCCCTCTATTGACAAGTGACTTCACATTTATTCAATTCCTTTCCAGTCATAAGAATCCCACTATAAAAAACGCTCTTACGTTGAACTTCAATCTCATGAATATTATAAGATTACAAGCAAGTTCAGACTCCTCTCTCTCTCTCTCTCTCACACACACACACACACAAGTTCTCCACTCTCTGTGCCCTAGTTCCCATTAAGTGATATTAAAAAGAGACTTGCAATCCCATCCACAAACTTGTGATGAAGCATATCGAAAAAAGCAAAATACGCTATAACTTCTCATGCATAACTGGTACAGCCTTTTGCATCCCATCGCTAGTTGTTGTTGACTTGGAAATAGCTTACAATGGATTTCATGTTTAAGATAGAAGCCACGGGTAATGGCAACCAACAGTTCAAAAAAAGAATTTGTAAGAACCATTAAAAAACATATTGGAATGTATTATAAAGATTTCCCTTAATGGTATGAAAACCAAAAGAAGTTTATTTAACTCGGCTGCTGAAGTATTAAATAAGCAAAACCCCATATTAATTATATATCATGTCCGAGACCCAAGATCATTATCACTTAAACAATTCTATTTGAATTATCGACTCAGCAAATAGGAGTAAAGGCAACAAACTAACAAGAAAAGCTTTAGGCTCAAAGAAATAAAACAAAAGAAGATGTGCTCGTGATGGATAACATAGGATAGTTGTTGGGTGCCAATACAATGATCGAGAGGATATGTACTCACAAAATAAGTCGAAGTGATACTATATTTAATGGAACTAGCATGAAAGAAAGACCTACGAGAGCAATGATGTAATAATAAACAAAAATAATAATAATTAATTAACAAAAAGGAAGAAAAAAATTACAATGTTTACTGTTACAACAACTGCTTCACAAGTGTCGTTTGAATATCTTTCCCACCGCCCATGGGAAAATTAAGTCGAGGTTATCCCCTCGACTCCTCATTCGAACTCAATAAAGGAAGTGAGTCAGAAAGAGAGAAAGCGAGAGACAGCCGGCATGTGCGAGATCGGAAGAGTGAGGTAGAGAAATTAGAAGTTGAAGGAGAAGGAAGAAGAATAAGAAGAAGCAACAGTAGAGGGAGAACGAGGAGGACGAAGATGAGAAGGGAAGCTACTCATCCGGTCATTTCCCTCTGTTGATCACAAACAGAGTGAAGGGAAGAAGGCCCAAGCGACCAATACTGACAGTCGCGATGATTCTCTTAAGAGATACTTCTTAGGTAGTCTCAATTTTATTCCAGTAAAAAAATTGTTGTCATTTAACATTTTATATGTAATCTTAGTCACAGATGAAACCAAACCATTCATAAGATGTTTTTATTCACCAAACATAAATTATGTCATTTAGTACTGAAGAATGAGCCAAAGTAACGGTCAAAGCACCAAGAGATTAAAAAAAACCCGATGATGAATAGTTCAGCAATCGCCGAAGAAAAAGAAGTAATAAGCAACAGAATACAGCCAGATAAATGAGCCAGCTATACCAATTAAGCTGAAAGAAGCAACCAAATGTAGCACCAACGAAATCGACCTAAGCAAACGACTCATATCAAAGCAGACGGAGTGATCAAAGCCAAATCAGATTAGAGCTTTTTGTCAATGCTCTGATCCCATCGATACAGAATGAAGCCAAAGCACCAAAGCACCGATGCCGTTGTTGAATGACGAAGATGAAGCGAAATACACCTTCGACACTTAGCAGTGTCAGCGAGGTCAAAGTCTAGCAAACAAAACAAAGTTTCACGATCTAGACAAAGGAGGCTAACGTCGAAGACGAACAAGGCTAAAACGGAAACTATTCGACGAGGCTCGAATACCATATGATGGGAAAACTCCCTCTTTCTCTTATTCACAATTGAGAATATATATTGCATATTTTTACACACTCCAAACTCTCTAGATTATGAATAACTCTAATATAGAAAAAAATCATATAATAAGATCTCTTCTAATTAAGCTGACGAATATCAAATTTCTTAATATACAAGCTTCTTAATATTCAAGGTTAAAACTTATTACTTTCTATAATAATAACTACATAAAAAAGGCCCCGATAACTCACAATATCCCAAGGGGCTATTTGGATTCACAAGCAGCGAGAAGCTAGAACTTGCGACTCTACAACAATAAAAATGAGCTTTTAAGTTGAATCTAATAACACCACCTAGGTCGAATGCCCTCCCAAATCTAACAAAAAAATGGGACATATGAGACAATTTTGCCTGGTGAAAAGTTGCCTAAAAAGGGACTTAAAGATCCAACCACGAAAAACAAGGAATCTCAATAACTAGTCTAGCATCCTATGAACATAGAATGCCACTAGGCTGCACAAATGAGTTTTAAAAGCCACATCAATCAAGTCTCTATGCAATACAAGAACGTTGATCAATATGGAGAAAAATGAATCTTACAATCTCGCCCTACAAACATAATTACATGATATGCAAATGAGTGATTTAAGCAGATGATAATAAAATTATTAGCCTGATTTGCATGCATAAAAGCCTTATGTTGATGAAATTGTCTGTAATGCTTTCGATGTTCTATTAGTAATCTTGTGTCTGTACCACAAGATACATAATCTATGATATAGTGATATACCTGGTTAAACAGTCTTCGATAGGTTGATGCATTCTTTTGAATCATAGACTAAATGAATGCTTATTTTCATAATTTTGTAGATAATTGGACCAGTGCCTAAAAAATTAAAAAGTGTTTTCATCCTTTTTTAAATTTGGATAAAACCCTATAAACCTAATAGAATGACAAAACTATTACACATAATTTATAATGAAAACAATTAATATCTAGTTGTCTCTAAAAAGATAGAAAATAGAGAAAACATGTGATGAAGTAAACTGAAGAAAATAAGAAAACTTTCATATCCTCACCCACTCAAGCTTCAATCTTAGCACTCCATGAGCTTTGCCCTATAAGACTAACAGAACATGGAAAGCATTAAAAGTAATTTATAAGGAAAACAATAAATCTCTAGCTCTCTCTAAAAAAACAGCAAAAAGAGAAGATGTGATGAAGTGGAATGAAGAAAATAATAAAAATTTCATATCCTCGCCCACTCAGGCTTCGCGCTTAGCACTCCATGAGCTTTACCTCTCTAACATTATAATACATCATTGCAAAAATATATTAAGCAATTTATTACATCTAAAAAGTTCGCTTCATCCATTAACACAATATTATCTTACAAACTTTCAATAAATCCCTAAGGACTAAACAACAATAGCGGAAATACATATTAATACTAATTAAAACCAACAACGCAGAAAGGAGCCTACGAGCGTGCAAGTGAGAATGTTTACGTGCATAACAGGCAATATGCAATGGCATAATCTATGCAATTTTTATACAATTACATTTAAATTGGCGTAATTGCGACAACTAGTTGACAAAAGTCATGAAATATAGTAAACTAAAATATAAGGACAAAATCCTCAAATTCCCTCCTCCACATTTTCATATTCTTTCTTAATTTATGCAAAGTAAACATAATTTTCATGAATTTTGCCAGTACAGGTCTACAAATATTTGTCTGGATTTAAATGCCAGGTACAGTGTATATTTGGTCAAGCTTGGATCTAATCTAACGAGTTTAATCTAATATGAGCTTTCTAAAAGAAAGTGGGCCTCGATGATTTTATAAGCAATCAAGTGTCCTACAGTTCTCACTAGATCCCTTACCAAAAAAGTGCTGAAGTTATTCTTTGCTTGACCCTTTGAAGGGGCATTGAAAAAATCCCATGTAAAAGTTCAATAATAATCCCTCCAAAGGATGTGAAACTCATTGGTTGAGGGCACAAAGGCAGAGCCCGATTGACTCTGCCAAGAGATGATAAGCTGATTTGAACCTAAGCATGAAAGGTCGTGGGTCAAGCCAAGAGCCATTTGATTCTAACCAAATTTCTTGAATGGTGTTGGGAGACAGCTTGCTAAGAACCATCAAGTGAAGTCTATGTGTGATGGTAGTGAGTCGTCAGATGGAATCAATGTGGACAACTGGAGGAACCAATAAGAAGCGCTAGCAACAGAGTGTCCAGTTAGCGGGTTATCAGACTAAAAGGTGACCTAGAAGAGGACCAAAGATAGTTGGCACCTTGAGATTAGATATCAACAAGCTATCTCAAGAAAAGGAGATAAGTAGTTATAAGATGAAACATTAGAAGGTTATCTAAGGTTAAGAAAATCTATCTTGAGCAAATGAAAGGTAGACCGACAGAAGCGGGACACAGAAGGTGAAGGGATGCCAAAAAAGTAGCATGGTGCCTAGCTAGCAGGATTTCTATAATTTTCTAAACATGGTTGAAAAGGCTTTATTTGACAATGAGTTCCCGCTTCACCTATATGAAACTATTAAAGGGCATAAGATGGTTAGCATCGGAACATGGTTTTTGTTTTTCATTACCTTTGTCAAATTTCAAGAAGACTGATGCAATAAGCTCGAATGACAACCATAGGTCCTATCTATGACATTTAAATACAACATTTCAAAGCAACTCATACTAATCACGGCTAGCATCTCCGCTCTTCAAACATAATGGGAGAAAACAAGAGAGAAGAGATAAAGAGCTCTTTCCAACTTCCCAAATCTTTGGAAAGAGATAGGTTGGACTTTATTGCACCAAAGTTTGGCAAGACAACCATAGGTCCTATCTATGACATTTACATACAACATTTCAAAGCAACTCATACTAATCATGGCTAGCATCTCCGCTCTTCAAACATAATGGGAGAAAACAAGAGAGAAGAGAGAAAGAGCTCTTTCCAACTTGCCAAATCTTTGGAAAGAGATAAGTTGGACTTTATTGCACCAAAGTATGGCAAGAAAACAACTACGACTGATCATAGGCAGCCTGCGCAGTTAATGAAATCTACACAAAAAATTATCAAATATCACATTACACACAAGATCTTAGCAAAAAAAATGGGCAAAAGCAAAAGAAATATATATTTGTCTACATTCACAACTTTCTAGAAAGCAAGCTCGACATGCATATATCCCTAAGGAAGGGTATCTCGGTGTGCGCTTATAGTCAGTGATTTTAAGAGGGGATTCTCAGTAGGCCAAATGAATGTGCACGAGGTGATATAAGTTGGCACACGCCAAGTGGATGGCAAGCTGAGATTTCACAGTAAAGTGCCTAATTAAGGAAACCAATTGCAGGAAAGTTGTTTCTCAGGTGTCGATTGAAAAGATGGGACCAAGAGGAATGTCTTTGGCAGAGAGTTGTTGGTCAAGTGTTGACCAAAATTATACTGCCCAAAAGATGATAATGATCGCTAAGGCAAGGCAAGGTATTGTCATACTGAGATTTGTATATTGAGTGCTAATCAAAATGATAGCATTAAGCTCGTGATGATGCTAGATAGGAAAATGATGAGTACAACAATTTGAGTATAAGTAGTCAACCTAATGTCGGCCAAAATGATGAGATCGAGAAGGTTTTAGTGGTCAAGGCAATGATGTTAATGGACTAAGAGTCATCAACCAATTATAGATCAAAATGTTGATATTGAGAAGGTGATTTGCACATCATCTACTGCAAATGGAAGATACCATCTAATGAACAAGTGCTAAGGAGAACAACAAGGTTAAGGGACCCAGAGGGTTGACACCGAGATAGTGGTGTCAGGTGCCACATTTGGAGCCAACCATTGAGGTTAAAGTTATTTATCTGAGGCATAAAGATGGAAAAATGAACCGAAAGGCCCTTCGCATGGTGTTAGAGAAATTAGCATAAAGAGCTGGACCAAAGCCAAAGGCGCCAAAAGATTCAAATTTCTTGGATTTACTCAATAAGAATTAGAATGGCCACCTAAAAAATGGATTTGTTGTTTGATCAGCCCAAAATAGTTTGACAATTAGTAGTCTTAAGAGGACCTACTAGGTTTCTTTAGTCCTAATGAAGGTTAGGATAACCTAAATGGAGCACTAGGTCTAGCATTTGGCCTAAAATTAATAAAAACAGGGTTATACATGATTTAAAACCAACTAGTCTAGTGTATGTCTTTGAACCAAGGTCAAGATATCCACATGGTCATATGCCACATGAAGGTTGGGGTGATAATTAAGTCCTTTAAAAGGGGCTAAGGTCCTAATTAGAATAATCCTAGAGCTAAGGTGATTGAGAGATTGAGTCTCCATCATTTATGTGTGTCTAAAAGTAGAGTCTAAACTAAGGGATCTTCGAGGGTAGAAGAAGAGTTCTATAGTTATCCTCCCTCTGCCCAATTCAATGTTCTATGTCATTTGCCCAATCACAATGTTGACATGTATATGATACTATCCACAACAACTCTGCTTCCTTGTGAATACAACCAATGGTCGACCGACACACCTAATAACAAACCCCCTCTCTTCACATGATAACTCCCCAATGCCACCCGCTACCTCGCTTACTCTCTCCCGCACATACTCCCCCCTTGCACACATCTTTACTTTTTCCTATGTTGTAAGTGTTTTACATTGATGTTACACCAAGAGGTCAGCTTTCAGTCAATTCAGATGGATTTGTTTTAAAATTGATCAAACCTATTATAACCGAAATCCATAATCCAAAAAACTAAAGCAATCTAAATTCTGATAAAACCGAATCGACTGAATCGAAGTTTGATTCAGTTTAAACGGTTCAGTAATGAAAATTTTGAAATTCAATTGTTTATTAAAATTTGGCTAAGAATAAGCATTACAAATTTCATAACTTATTCACATAATATAGATTTACTTTCACGAACCCTCTATTTATTTCAATCAAACATTAAAAATAGTAAAAATTCTAATTTTCTTAGTTTATTTGATATTAAATTAAAATATAATAATTTTTTTAATAAAATATTGATTTTTCAGTTTGTTCGTTTAATAAAAATAAAATCAATCCAAAAACTGAAACCAAACTTCAAAATTTTAAAAACTAAAAAACCAAAATCAAAATTTAAAACCAAACTGAACCAACCAAACTTGATCGGTTCGGTTAGATTTTCCAGTTTTGACCAAATAATGCACACCCCTAGTTGCACCGCCAATTCACTTGTCTACTCAACATAGCCTGCATGGTCATTACACGGCTTGCTTGCACAAACCCTACTTTACATGCAAAACACATGTCAAGTTACCATCTTCAACATGTGTCAAGGATTTTGGATAATGGATTATGCATCCTACCTTATTTTACTAAAGCATTTTAGTCTTATAGTGGATTTCCCCACCTTTTTGCTCATCTCTATATGTTCTTCACTCTTCCTCGAGTTAGCAAGGATCTAGAATGACCCACAAACAAAACATGACTCCACAAAATTAAGTTTTAGATTGTATTGGAGATTCTATCGACCTATTAATAGCAATTTATTTGCACGAACTTCAATGTTGATCATAGAAGGTATTCAAGAAGGGGGACACATTCCCTCCTTCATTTGATGGCTCATTGGTTCAATTTGTAAAATTATTAGAAATGTTCACTAGTAAAAATATCAACTGCAGCTGCATAATTTGAAGGATATAATTTTTTTAGTGGGTATATTGTTGTGTACCCCTCTCTGTGATTCTCCCCTTCAGGTGCTATTACTCAAGAAAAATTTTTCACCCTTTTGAATTTTGTAGAAACAAAAATTCACTCAAATTTTTTATTTTGTTGTAATTCCTAAAAGTTTTTATGACATTTAAAAGTATTGGTAGCTTGCAAGGCTGGAAGTTTCAGTATCAAGACTTATGCATCAACTTTCATTTTCATCTCCTATTTCATTCTCACATGCATGTGTATCAACCAAAAGCCAAGCCTTATTGTAGAAGATTTTGAAGAAATTTTGTGAAGTTACCTTTTTTGGCTTCGGTATACTACAAGTATTTCAAACCCATAACTACATATATTTTACTTTATCCTCAAAAGATGGAAGCCATTGTGGATTGGTCAAGGCTCAAAAAAAAGCTTTCAAATGAGTTTTCCCATATTAATTGTGCACAGAAGATGTGTCCAAGCATTCTCACAAAGGCCATAACTATTATATTAACTACTTCATAAAGTAGTGAATTTCCATTGGGCTCAACTATTTGAAGAGTTCATTGAAGGAATAGTTCAATATTAATTTTGACACTACCTATTTGCTTTAGTTATGGATGTTCTTAGCGGACATTTACAGAACGATGTACCTTGACATATGTTTTTCGTTGATGATATCCTTCTTGTGATAAGACAAGAGAGAGCTCAAGAAAACTTGATTTATGGAGATCGACTTTAGAATCTAAAGGCTTTCGTTTGAGTAAAATTATAACTGAATATATGAAATATCATTTTGGTAGCAGTAGTGGGGTTATAATAGATGGCGATCTAGTCATTTAAAGGAGTGAATATTTTACATATATTGGGTCTCTTGTTCAAAGTGATGGAATAAAGGCGAGGATGTTATTAGTAGAATTCAAATTGGATGGCTGAAATGGAGGAATGAACCGGTCTATTGTGTGATAGAAAAGTAATGCTTAACGAAATTTTTATAATATGGTGGTGAGATCTGCAATACTTTATGGTGCAAAATGTTGGCCTATAAAAGAGAAGCATAAAATTAAGTATTGTTGAGAAGAGAAAGCTCGGGACTTGGGAGGATGAGTGGCTTTACACTTAGAACAAAAAATGAAACGAATATATTCGTGAAAGAATTGGAGTAGCTCTGGTGACCGACAAGAATAGAGAGAGTCGCCTTAGATGGTTTAGTAACATTAATCGCTAACCATTTGATGACAGTGTTAGGAGAGTAAGGGTACACCTAAATAGGACACAATTGAGCAAAAGGATTCATGTAGCTGACCCCACTTAGTAGGATAAAAGATGTTATTGTTGATGTTGTGCTATTGAGTATAACTAAAGTGGTCCAATTTTATAAGATGGTTCTTTGCAAGGTTTAGGTATTTTAATTATGTAGATTGGAAAAGTGATCACCTATGCATACAAACAACTATAGTGGTACTAGAAGAGTTGTCTTACACATGACTAGTAATTAGAAGCTAGAACTTTTGCTCTTAAAAGATGGGGTGTATGCGTGGACATTTTCACAATAATGAAATATTTCTTCATGTGCAAACTTAATTAAAGATAGAGAAAGTTCCTAGAGTTACTAAATAATTATGGCTTCCACAATCGTTGTCAACCCAAAAATTCCAATGTGATAGTCAATGCCTTAAGCATGAAGTTTGTTCTCATTAACTTAGGGAATCTCACAAGTAAACTAGTCATCACCCCTTGAGTAGATTAAGAAAGTGATAACAAACCCAGAAAAAAGATCCATAATGTGTTACGTGGAAGTTGTTCTCTAAGAATTAAAAGTGAAAGGATTTTAAAGCGGATGATAAAAAAGTTCTACATTTCAAGGAACTATTTTATGTAAACAGCAACGAAACAAAAAAGGTCATTCTCCAAGAAATACATTAAACAAAGTACTAAATTCACATTATAGCTGAAAAAGAGTCGATGGTTAATGAAATTATATTGGTGGTCTTAATTCTTAACGCAAGAAGGATGCAACTAAGTTCATGAATTAGTGTTATTCCTGCCAAGTAGTGGAAGTTGGATAACCATGCAAAACTCTACTGCCTTTGTCTGTACCATGGAAGGGGGACAACATTGCAATGGTTTTTGTAACTAGATTACCAAGAATACTAAAGCACTACACAACATAAGTTGCAGAAGTTAGACTTAGAAAAAGGGCACATTTGTTGTCTGAGCATAAAGCACTAATCTTATATAAGTTAATCCATCTCTATGCACAAGATATTGTTCATTTACATGGTTTCCCCTGCATCATTGTTTCGAACGAAGATGGTCAATTAGCATCTAACTCATTAAATCAATTCAAGAGGGCCCACACAATCAAATTAACTTCAGTGTTAAGTTTCATCCACAAGCTGATGAGCAATCAGAGCACATCATCCATATTCTATCAGATTTGTTCAAAATGTGTGCTTAGATTTTGGTAACATTTAGGAGAAAATCCAAACAAAAACAATTCAAAACTAGTTGAAATATTGAATCAAACAAAGTAGAGAGCACTATGAGGCATGCATTATAGCGTCCTATAGAAAAATAGCTGATGGGCGCATTGCTATAATGATTTTAAGGAAGATGTCGCTCACTCTGCTGCATGCATGATAAAGCATATCCACCAAACAATCACAAAAAATTCATACTCCATTTTCAAACGGTTAATAGTCATTGTGACATCTACAAGATAATACTTCCACCTAATGGAAAAAAATCCTTGCATGAAGATTCACACCCATAGAGGCACAAATCAGCCGGAAAGCCTGGCAACCACTCGTAGAGCAGGATAATTCCTCCTATAAAATGAGGTCACAAACTCGATCCCCATTCATCATAAAAGGCCGTTTGTATAAAATTAAAGTGAAGGGAATAAAAAATGACGACAATCTGAAGCCGGAATTCGAATCTNTAGTCTCTGTTTGAAGCCGACAGATCGCATCTCATCGTCTCTTTCGAAGCCGATGGATCGCATCTCGTCGCCTTTGTTCGAAGCCGACAAACCGCATCGCGTCTTCCTCCTTCCTCCGTCTTCCTCCTTACAGAAGCTGACATCTCGCGTTCGAGTCATCGATTGCGGCGGATTTGTGCTGATTGACCTGAAGAAATGGCTTCAGGACGTTCCTACGCCACCGCCCTCGCCAGTGATAACCCCGTCTCCGCCCCCCTTTCGAATATGTTTCTGCAACGATACCACGACAATTTTGCTCTTGGCATTGAAACCGGATTTCTCAAAAAAAGCTTCAAGTAAAAACGACAAACCTGCAACCTTTCTCACTGAGGCAGAGATCTCCACCCTAGCTGTGATCTGCCGACTGTTCTTAGTAGGTAAGTTTCTTTATGGAAACCCTAAACTTAAGCTAATTCGAAAGGACTTTGAGCAAATGAAGCTAAAAGAGGGTGGTTGGAAGATAAGTAAATTGGATCGTCATCACATTCTTATTCAATTATCAAATGACGAAGACTACGCCCATTTGTTTTTAGAAGAGTTCTTCAAATAGAAAACCAGGTGATGAAGGTTTTAAAATGGACGATAGATTTTAACCCTCGTACTGAACCTCCTACCACCCTCGCCAGTGATAACTCCGTCTCCGCCCCTCTTTCGAATATGTTTCTGCAACGATACCACGACAATTTTGCTCTTGGCATTGAAACCGGATTTCTCAAAAAAGCTTCAAGTAAAAACGGCAAACCTGCAACATTTCTCACTGAGACAGATCTCCACCCCAACTGCGCCCTGCCGACTATTCTTAGTAGGCAAGTTTCTTCATGGAAACCCTAAACTTGAGCTAATTCAAAAGGACTTTGAGTAAACGAAGCTAAAAAGGGGTGGTTGGAAGATCTGGAAATTGGATGGTCGTCGCATTCTTATTCAATTATCAAATGACGAAGACTACACCCATTTGTTTTCGAAAAGAGATGTTTGAATAAAAAATCAGGTGATGAAGGTTTTAAAATGGACGGTGGATTTTAACCCTCGTACAGAACCTTCTACCATTCATGTTTGGTTGTTTCACAGGTTTGAAGATCCACCTTTTTTATCAAGAGCTTCTCTTCGCTTTAGCGATAGTATACAGTAAACCCTTCAAAGCTGACACGCCTACAGTGAATCTGACTCAACCTTCAGAAGCCATAATTTTGATAGAAATGAATATTGTTTTACCTTTTTCAGGAAAAATATGGATTGACACAAAACATCAGGGATTTTGGCAGCAAGCAGAACTTGAACAAATACCATTTTATTGTACCCACTGTCGTATGTTTGGACATTCTCCTTCTCAATGTTATCAATTGCATCCGAATTTAAAACCTCCAAGTAAAAACGCTTCTGGATCTGCCCCACCTCATACTTGTCCCTCCTCCGCTCTTGAGTGCATTCCACAGACTATTAAAACACTGGTTAACACGATGTCACCTCCCCCTCCCAATACTGGAGACAATATTATCTCTATTCTTCTGACTAATATATTGGCAGATTGTTTACTTGAGTCTGATAATCAGGATAGTATTGAAGCTCCACATCCCCATGATGCATCAGGTGTTGAAGAGACATGCTTACTATCTCTTTAGAATCAGAATGTTGTTACTACTAGTCAGGAGCTGGGGGCTCATACTCTCCTACATGGCCAACAATTTGTTGACCACACCGATCAGATGAGCCAGTCCTCGGATGA
This sequence comes from Phalaenopsis hybrid cultivar, assembly GCA_002079205.1. Lineage (NCBI taxonomy): Eukaryota > Viridiplantae > Streptophyta > Magnoliopsida > Asparagales > Orchidaceae > Phalaenopsis > Phalaenopsis hybrid cultivar. Next base: position 41,321 of record JXCR01097945.1, on the reverse strand, counting down.
GGAATGACAGATATACACATCTAGAAAGAAAAAGAAGAATGGAGGCACACCCCAGCTTGGGAACTTAATGGATGATACTCTAGTAACTTCGGGTAATAAAACGACACTTAGCAATTTGTTAGTTGTCTCCGCTCCTAGAACCAGAGGCAGAGGCAAGACCAAGCTGGCTCATGCCTAGCAGCTTATTTCCTGCAAGTTTTGCTTTTTTTTTTTTGTTTTATTTATGTTTCATCTATTTAGGATGCTAGTGTCTGATGTATCATATGGGTAGGACACTTTTTTTTGGGTCCTCTCATACAACCTCTATGTATATTTTCTATTTCAATAAAATTAGCCCTTGAGTGTTTATAATATATATATATATATA
>JXCR01097945.1:0-40035 GCA_002079205.1 Phalaenopsis hybrid cultivar | reverse complement strand
TATCTTTTTAACAAGTAATTACAATTATTTATTTTATTATTATTTTCATAATTATTATAACTAATTATTCCCTCATTTGTTTTTATTTGAATGTTTGTCAAATTTATTAAATATTATTATTATTATTATTATTAATCTTAATTTATATGAAATTATCTTAAAAGATCTGCTTAAAATTCAACCTACTCAAGCTCTCAATCGCTCCCAATCTTTTAATTTGATTGCTTCTTAAATTTAATTGCATTATTAATTCAAAAAATTTTAATATTAACATAATAATACTTTTGATTAAAATAATTTATGTAATTAAAAACATAAAACTCAGACATTAACCTTTACCTCCTCTTTCCCCTCTCCAACATGCAAGTTGCTTCTCTTTTATTTTTTTCTTCCTCTTCGTGTTAAGTCATCCGCAAACACACAAAAAACATGAAGGACTTAAGCTTTGGCATGCCATTCCTCCCTACACTCGAGACACCTCTTCCGCAAAACAAAGCACCGATCGACTAGGGTTTAACCCCTCTTCTCCTTAGCATGGGACGTGCACAACTGCTCACTTCCAAGCCCTAAGCATGTCTTTCCCACAAGCGAGGCACACATATGCCACAGTAACGCTCTCGCCTCATCCTTCACACAAGATGCAAGAGCGCTCCTCTGGCGCAGCCTTCCTACACGCAGCTTCTTTCTTCTTCTTCCCCTTCTCTTCTCTCTCAAACGAGACCCACTCCCACTCTCTAAATTTCTTTTCTCATCTCGTCTCTACTTAAAAGTTGATTCATTCGGCTTCTCCGAGTAACAAGTAAAGCCAACATTATTAAAAGATCTAAAACCGTGTTACAACTTCCATTTCTAGCACTATTTCATGCTTAATGAAAATAATAGTCTTCTTATTTAGGCAATAAGATGCGGTGCGCTCAAAACTGTGGAAATTGAATCACTTCCTGGCTAGTAAATATTTCGGAGTTTTGGTGGCACCAAGCTTTTTCTAAATTTGAGTTGATTTCTCCTTCCAAAAATGCTAGCCTAGATGATCTATTGGCCACAATTTAGTATTTGGTCCTGAGGTTGAGCCTTATCTGTAAGGTGTGATAGTTCCCTGATAATGATGTTTCTCAACAATCAAAACTAAGATTGGCACATTGAGTGTGGAACAATAAGACTATAATTGCACCACATTGTCGATGGATGGCTTTAGTCCTCCAAAATAGCTCACCACTATGTGATCCTTGGGTTCCACTAACATTTTCGCATGAGTTAATCAAATTTGAGTGCATACTCTTCCACAGAAGGATCTCTCTAACGAATGTTATGGAACTTTAAGAACATAACATATCAATAATCTGAGAGAAAATATTTGTGCTATCTTTTTCTTTTTTTTATTTCACCATACAATGATCTTGCTCTTCCATTCCCGTCGTCAAAGACATTTAAGATTCTCCAACCACAATGATGTGTTCTTTTTGAGTTTAATAGCCATCAATTTAACTCTCTTAACCTGGGAAACGACTTTGTACTAAAAAAAACTATTCTACTGCTTAAGCCATTCAATGATTTCATCTGAATCCAAACATCTATCAAAATCTAACAAGTCGATCTTAACCCCAAATTTATTTTCCCTCCATTAGTATTCAATGTCAAATCATCGGTACATTAGTTCATTGTTATAAATCCGGAAATTCTCCATTATGCCTATGGGTGACCTCTATTGTCTCCTCTCAAGGGAGACAAAATTTATACAATTGAATGATCTTCCTATGCATTTCTATGTAAATTCTTGGACATCTCTTTCCATGTTTCTTCTCGACGGCGTGATGTCTCTTTCTCCCAATTAGGATTTCATCTGACAAAGACAATGCGGCTTAGGGTTAGGGTTAGGAATGGTAGGTGTAGGGATGTTTTAGTGGAAATATTAGATTAGGTTAAACAAATTTTTGGTTCAGAAGTTGGAAAAGAAACAAATCCCAAATAATTTAGGATTTGTTAGATTATGATACCAAATGACACCATTTCAAGTGTCCTATAAGGAGTTGAAGGATCGATTTTGGCATTAAGGTCCATTGGAATGGCAAGGGGAAGAGAATATGCAAAATCCACGAAATTTGGAAGATGATTGCAGAGGTCCGGCAGTGGTCATGTCCATAAACGACAGATAGTACGTCAAAATGATGAGTTCGGCCCGGTATAATTTTCAAGGTAGATCCACCGCCTATTCCTAAACAAGTTATAGACTCACCACTTGCAATAAGAAAATGAGACAACACTCTTTAAAACAGAAAATCAGATAACACAATCTCCAAATGCATAAACCAAAGCAAAAAGTCTTCCCAAAATAAGAAAATAACTGAATATAAATAGTTCCCCTCAAAATAATCCTAATTTAAATTAAAATACTATTTAAAAAAGGGACAGACCCACAGGAGCATATGTAGAAAAATAGTGAAATATCCTGTTTCAAAGATTTTACAAGCACAAATCCTGTTGTCCAATCCTGCGATAATGGTAGATCACGGGATCCCGCATTTACCCCTATCATGGTTCTGAATTTTTGAGATACCCGCATCATGAAGAAATACCCATATCTTTCTTAATTTGATTTTTATGTTATGAACTTACCAATAGAAATACAACAAACTTAATTATACCCGACATTCTCTATCAAATACTATTCATTAACCTTTCTTTTAGAAAAATTCACAAAGCAGTCCAAAAGCACAAAAATAGCACACTTGCACATTTAATAAACTAGAACATGTAAGTTTCTAAATAAAAATAGTAATAAAGTAAATAGCAACGTTTACTTGGGATGAAATAAAGTAAACTTTTACCAGATGAATCAGCTTCAGCGGGTGTCATTATCAGGTTAAAACTAAACTGTTACTAGCGGTGGCGAGAGACAAAATGGTGAATAATTAAATTGTTCCATGAGAAGTTTCATAGCTCTTCATAAATAACTTCCACGTATCCTACCAGATCCTGAAAATTAAGAGTCAAGACATCAGCTTGAATCACCTTCCAACTCATGCAAAAAACCTCATGAACATCCTGGCACTCAATTCCAAGACTGCATTAGTATATAGAATATGATAAAACAGGAAATAACATCAATCCTAAACAATCTAAGAATCAGTTCAGCTGAGAAGCTAAGCCCTGAAACAAACAGCGGTTAACTTCATAACACGTAGTTGCATGGCAAGGAACCAATTTCATATCTAAAATTAAATTAAATAACCTTTCATAATTTTACAGGACTAGTATGAAAACTTTCTAGAAAACAGTGTTAAATGTATCATCTAGGATAGTGACACCATAAAGCTAATATATTTTCTTAAGTCCACTAAATTTCGCCGATGAAATGCTACACGTAGTTGCATGGCAAGGAACCAATTTCATATCTAAAATTAAATTAAATAACCTTTCATAATTTTACAGGACTAGTATGAAAACTTTCTAGAAAACAGTGTTAAATGTATCATCTAGGATAGTGACACCATAAAGCTAATATATTTTCTTAAGTCCACTAAATTTCGCAGATGAAATGCTGCCTCAAATGACCTCAAACAACAGAATAGCACTTACAACTCTCTTTGCCAGAAAGCAGCATAAACTCAATTAGAAGATGATAACTTTCTGAAATAGAGCAACACTGATACAATTAACCGGGTTATGACAGATACACATGATTTGCTTCACTTCCAATTTCACATAGGCCAATAATGGGCATAAAATTGACAAGTAAAATGGAAGCATTGTGAGGGAAAGCACAAACCAAAGCTCAGTGACTTCCGAATCATAGATATGCAAATAAGTATCACAACATCATCAATCAATATCTGAAGAGTCCCCAATTTGGTCAGCAAAAAGAAGCCGGCCAAATAAAGAAACCTAAGCACCGTAACACCCAAATGAGAGTTTGGGCTAGATCATACCAGGACAACTTGACTCGGCAGGAGCCCAACCGTACTCAATGTTGTTGGTTAAGGTATCCTATGCCTAGCACTTGGTCAATATAGTTTTGGGATTAGCCAAACATCATTGATACCTCGATGACATACACAGTCTCTCACATCTTTTAGATCATTTCATATTAAGATCCAAAAATATCATCTTAAGCGAAGAGGTTGAGGAAATCATAAAGTAAAGAAGCACCACAATCCACCGAACATGGATAGAAATAGCCGCAATAACCAAATTTTCCTTACAAATAGAAATTTGTTCGCTCCCTCTAACACACTACAGGCCACCATCTGATCCTCTTAAAACACTCCTAACATCTAGAAGGGTTATGATAATTGCACATAATGCCAAGGGATAGTTGACCATGAAACCATGATCATATCTCCCAAATGGAAGAAAAACAGTCTTCATCCTTATCACGAGAGGATGAGAGGCGGGTGTTATACCCCTAATCCTCTTATTGATTCAATAGCAATTATGATTTTCTTAGGGGCTATTTGGGATTACTTTTATATTTTTATTTTTAGTTTATTTTGCTTTATATTTGTTTTAACATAAAAGAAAAAGATGTTTGATAACACTTATGATTTCTCTATTTTTAAAAATAAAAAATAAAAAAAATATATAATTATTCCCTCTACCCCTTCCTCCGCTACTGCTCCGATAACTTCCTCGTCGTGTTCAAACCCATTGTCGGAGGCCGCAACCCACCTCCTCGACCACGCCGCCTTCGTCGCCGTCCCCCCAACCGCCCTCATCTGAATCCCTCATTCTGCTTTCACTCCAACGAATGTCGTCGCCTCCATCGAACACTTAGTTCTTCAATGCCAGCTATCTCAGACCGTCGAGACTGCTACCTCCATTCACCGAGTAGGAATTCTTGACATTGAGCCGCTCAACATTGGTGATCTCAGAGTCTTGCAAGACGATGCAGGGAGTGGAAGAGGATTAACGAGGAATGTGAGCATCTCGGCATGGGAGCTAAAGTGTCATGTCATAATGTTAAGGGAGATGGCGAGGGCGAGCATCCGTTTCAGTGTCACAAGCAAAGAAGGCATAGGCGTCAACATCGTCATCAATGAAGGCAGTGGTATTGGCGTCGGTGCCACCGTCGGCATCGGCATCGGCGTCAAAGAATACACAGGGGTCGGGATGGTGAGAGCTGTTTTGAAAAAAAAAGGTTTTTATGTTGTGTTTTTGAAAAATAAAAATACCTTGGTCAAAAAAACAAAATAAAAAACATGTAAAAAACCAGAAAACAAACATACTTTTATTTTATTTTCTGTTTTTTGAAAACAAAAATGTGATTCCAAACAACCCCTTAGTTGTTGCTTAGTTAAGAAATCGCATGCATATTTGTCTAAACAAGTTATTATAAAACAGAACCTTCTATAGTTGATTTCAAAAATTTCACACCAAACCTGAAGTGACTTTTGCTCATTTTGCCATAAAAAGTTTGCTTCTCGTTTTGAATTTCATAATTGTCAATAAATATTTGGAAGAGGCCTTGGAGTTGTATAGGTTTAATCAATCTTGTTTCAGATGAAGACAAAATGTGATACAATGTGCTAAAATATAAGGTGCCACGTCATCAAAAATGCCAATGAAATGTTGTTTGATATATATGTATTCTGTAAAAGAGATTTTCATGTTTTTGTAGATTCTTCCATAATGAGTAACCATTCATGCAAGAATCATGAATATTCCCTCTATTGACAAGTGACTTCACATTTATTCAATTCCTTTCCAGTCATAAGAATCCCACTATAAAGGACGCTCTTACGTTGAACTTCGATCTCATGAATATTATAAGATTACAAGCAAGTTCAGACTCCTCACACACTCTCTCTCTCTCTCTCTCTCTCTCTCTCTCACACACACACACACAATGGATTGGAGTTCTCCACTCTCTGTGCCCTAGTTCCCATTAAGTGATATTAAAAAGAGACATGCAATCCCATCCACAAACTTGTGATGAAGCATATCGAAAAATGCAAACCACGCAATAACTTCTCATGCATAATTGGTACAACCTTTTGCATCCCATCGCTAGTTGTGTTGACTTGGAAATAGCTTACAATAGATTTCATGTTTAAGATAGAGGCCACGGGTAATGGCAACCAACACTTCAAAAAAAGAATCTGTAAGAACCATTAAAAAACAAATTGGAATGTATTATAGAGATTTCCCTTAATGGGATAAAAACCAAAAGAAGTTTATTTAACTCGGGTGCTGAAGTATTAAATAAGCAAAACCCCATATTAATTATATCTCATGTCCGAGACCCAAGATCATTATTACTTAAACAATTCAATTTGAATTATCGACTCAGCAAATAGGAGTAAAGGCAACAAACTAACAAGAAAAGCTTTAGGCTCAAAGAAATAAAACAAAAGAAGATGTGCTCGTGATGGATAACATAGGATAGTTGTTGGGTGCCAATACAATGATCGAGAGGATATGTACTCACAAAAAAAGTCGAAGTGATACTATATTTAATGGAACTAGCATGAAAGAAAGACCTACGAGAGCAAAGATGTAATAATAAACAAAAAAAAATTAATTAATTAACCAAAAGGAAGAAAAAAATTACAATGTTTACTGTTACAACAACTGCTTCATAAGTGTCGTTTGAATATCTTTCCCACCGCCCATGGGAAAATTAAATCGAGGTTATCCCCTCGACTCCTCATTCGAACTCAATAAAGGAAGCGAGTGAGAAAGAGAGAGAAAGCGAGAGACAGCAGGCATGTGCGAGATCGGAAGAGTGAGGTAGAGAAATTAGAAGTTGAAGGAGAAGGAAGAAGAAGAAGAAGAAACATCAGTAGAGGGAGAACGAGGAGGACGAAGAGGAGAAGGGTATTCATCCAGTCATTTCCCTCTGTTGATCACAAACAAAGTGAAGGGAAGAAGGCCCGAGCGGCCAATACTGACAATCGCGACGATTCTTACTTCTTAAGTAGTCTCAGTTTTATTCCAATAAAAAAATTGTTGTCATTTAACATTTTATCTATAATCTTAGTCACGGATGAAACCATACCAGTCATAAGATGTTTTTATTCACCAAACATAAATTATGTCATTTAGTGCTGAAGAATGAGCCAAACGGTCAAAGCACTACAAAAAAACCTGATGATGAATAGTTCAACAATCGCCGAAGAAAAAGAAGTAATAAGCAACGGAATACACCCAAATAAATGAACCAGCTATGCCCATTAAGCTGAAAGAAGCAACCAAATGTAGCACCAACGAAATCAACCTAAGCAGAAGACTCATATCCAAGTAGACGGAGTGATCAAAGCCAAAGCAGATTAGAGCTTTTTGTCAATGCTCTAATCCCATCGATACAGAATGAAGACAAAGCACCAAAGCACCGATGACGTTGTTGAATGACGAAGATGAAGCGAAAAACACCTTCGACACTTAGCAGTGTCAACGAGGTCAAAGTCTAGCAAACAAAACAAAGTCTCACGATCTAGACAAAGGAGGCTAACGTCGAATACGAACAAGGCTAAAACGGAAACTATTCGACGAGGCTCGAATACCATATGATGGGAAAACTCCCTCTTTCTCTTATTCACAATTGAAAATATATATTGCATATTTTTACACACTCCAAACTCTCTAGATTACGAATAACTCTAATATAGAAAAAAATCATATAATAAGACCTCTTCCTGTCGAATATCAGATTTCTTAATATACAAGCTTCTTAATATTCAAGGTTAAGACTTATTACTTTCAATAACAATAACTACATAAAAAAGGCCCCGATAACTCGCAATATCCCAAGGGGCTATTTGGATTCACAAGCAACGAGAAGATAGAACTTGCGACTCTACAACAATAAAAATGAGCTTTTAAGTTGAATCTAATAACATCACCTAGGTCGAATGCCCTCCCAAATCTAACAAAAAAATGGGACATATGAGACAATTTTGCCTGGTGAAAAGTTGCCTAAAAAGAGACTTAAAGATCCAACCACAAAAAAACTAGGAATCTCAATAACTAGTCTAGCATCCTATGAACATAGAATGCCACTAGGCTTCACAAATGAGTTTTAAAAGCCACATCAATCAAGTTTCCATGCAATACAAGAACGTTGATCAATATGGAGAAAAATGAATCTTACAATCTCGCCCTACAAACATAATTACATGATATGCAAATGAGTGATTTAAGCAAATGATAATAATATTATTAGCCTGACTTGCATGCATAAAAGCCTTATGTTGATGAAATTGCTTGTAATGCTTTCGATGTTCTATTAGTAATCTTGTGTTTGTACCACAAGATACATAATCTATGATATAGTGATATACCTGGTTAAATAGTCTTCGATAGGTTGATGCATTCTTTTGAATCATAGACTAAATGAATGCTTATTTTCATAATTTTGTAGAATATTGGACAAGTGCCTAAAAAATTAAAAAGTGTTTTTATAATCTTGTGTCTGTACCACAAGATACATAATCTATGATATAGTGATAGACCTGGTTAAATAGTCTTCGATAGGTTGATGCATTCTTTTGAATCATAGACTAAATGAATGCTTATTTTCATAATTTTGTAGAATATTGGACAAGTGCCTAAAAAATTAAAAAGTGTTTTCATCCCTTTTTAAATTTGGATAAAACCCTATAAACCTAATAGAATGACAAAACTATTACACATAATTTATAATGAAAACAATTAATATCTAGTTGTCTCTAAAAAGATAGAAAATAGAGAAAACATGTGATGAAGTAAACTGAATAAAATAAGAAAAATTTCATATCCTCACCCACTCAAGCTTCAATCTTAGCACTCCATAAGTTTTGCCCTATAAGACTAACAGAACATGGAGAGCATTAAAAGTAATTTATAAGGAAAACAATAAATCTCTAGCTCTCTCTAAAAAACAGCAAAAAGAGATGTCATTATAAGGAAAACAATAAATCTCTAGCTCTCTCTAAAAAACAGCAAAAAGAGATGTCATGAAGTGGAATGAAGAAAATAATAAAAATTTCATATCCTCGCCCACTCAGGCTTCGCTCTTAGCATTCCATGAGCTTTACCTCTCTAACATTATAATACATCATTGCAAAAATATATTAAGCAATTTATTACATCTAAAAAGTTCGCTTCATCCATTAACACAATATTATCTTACAAACTTTCAATAAATCCCTAAGGACTAAATAACAACAGCGGAAATACATATTAATACTAATGAAAATCAACAACGCAGAAAGGAGCCTACGAGTGTGCAAGTGAGAATGTTTACGTGCATAGCAGGTTATGCAATTTTTATACAAATTACATTTAAATTGGCGTAATTGCGACAACTAGTTGACAAAAGTCATGAAATATAGTAAACTAAAATATAAGGACAAAACCCTCAAATTCCCTCCTCCACATTTTCATATCCTTTCTTAATTTATGCAAATTAAACATAATTTTCATGAATTTTGACAGTACAGGTCTGCAAATATTTGTCTGGATTTAAATGCCAGGTACAGTGTACATTTGGTCAAGCTTGGATCTAATCTAACGAGTTTAATCTAATATGAGCTTTCTAAAAGAAAGTGGGCCTCGATGATTTTATAAGCAATCAAGTGTCCTACAGTTCTCACTATATCCCTTACCAAAAAAGTGCTGAAGTTATTTTTTGCTTTACCCTTTAAAGGGGCATTGAAAAAATCCCATGTAAAAGTTCAATAATAATCACTCCAAAGGATGTGAAACTCATTGGTTGAGGGCACAAAGGCAGTGCCCGATTGACTCTGCCAAGAGATGATAAGCTGGTCTATTTGAACCTAAGCATGAAAGGTGGTGGGTCAAGCCAAGAGCCATTTGATTCTAACCAAATTTCTTGAATGGTGTTGGGAGACAACTTGCTAAGAACCATCAAGTGAAGTTTATGTGTGATGGTAGTGAGTCGTCAGATGGAATCAATGTGGACAACTGTAGGAACCAATAAGAAGCGCCAGCAACAGAGTGTCCAGTTAGTGGATTATCAGACTAAAAGGTGACCTAGAAGAGGACCAAAGATAGCTGGCACCTTGAGATTAGATATAAACAAGCTATCTCAAGAAAAGGAGATAAGTGGTTATAAGATTAAACATTAGAAGGTTATCTAAGGTTAGGAAGATCTATCTTGAGCAAATGAAAGGTAGACCAACAGAAGCGGTACACAGAAGGAGACGGGATGCCAAAAAAGTAGCATGGTGCCTAGCTAGCAGGATTTCTATAATTTTCTAAACATGGTTGAAAAGGCTTTATTTGACAATGAGTTCCCGCTTCACCTATATGAAACTATTAAAGGGCATAAGATGGTTAGCATCGGAACATGGTTTTTGTTTTTCATTACCTTTGTCAAATTTCAAGAAGACTGATGCAATAAGCTCGAATGACAACCATAGGTCCTATCTATGACATTTAAATACAACATTTCAAAGCAACTCATACTAATCACGGCTAGCATCTCCGCTCTTCAAACATAATGGGAGAAAACAAGAGAGAAGAGATAAAGAGCTCTTTCCAACTTCCCAAATCTTTGGAAAGAGATAGGTTGGACTTTATTGCACCAAAGTTTGGCAAGACAACCATAGGTCCTATCTATGACATTTACATACAACATTTCAAAGCAACTCATACTAATCACGGCTAGCATCTCCGCTCTTCAAACATAATGGGAGAAAACAAGAGAGAAGAGATAAAGAGCTCTTTCCAACTTCCCAAATCTTTGGAAAGAGATAGGTTGGACTTTATTGCACCAAAGTTTGGCAAGACAACCATAGGTCCTATCTATGACATTTACATACAACATTTCAAAGCAACTCATACTAATCACGGCTAGCATCTCCGCTCTTCAAACATAATGGGAGAAAACAAGAGAGAAGAGATAAAGAGCTCTTTCCAACTTCCCAAATCTTTGGAAAGAGATAGGTTGGACTTTATTGCACCAAAGTTTGGCAAGACAACCATAGGTCCTATCTATGACATTTACATACAACATTTCAAAGCAACTCATACTAATCACGGCTAGCATCTCCGCTCTTCAAACATAATGGGAGAAAACAAGAGAAAAAGAGAAAGAGCTCTTTCCAACTTCCCAAATCTTTGGAAAGAGATAGGTTGGACTTTATTGCACCAAAGTTTGGCAAGAAAACAACTACGATAGGCAGGCTGCGCAGTCAATGAAATCTGCACAAAAAATTATCAAATATCACATCACAGACAAGATCTTAGCAAAAAAAAAATGGGTAAAAGCAAAAGAAATATATATTTGTCTTCACAACATTCTAGAAAGCAAGCTCGACATGCATATATCCCTAAGGGTCAAATCTAGGTGTGCGCCCATAGTCAGTGATTTTAGGAGGGGATTCTCAGTAGGCCAAACGAATGTACACGAGGTGATATAAGTTGCCACACGCCAAGTGGATGGCAAGCTGAGATTTCGCAGTAAAGTGCCTAATTAAGGAAACCAAGTGCAGGAAAGTTGTTTCTCAGGTGTCGTTGAAAAGATGGGACCAAGAGGAATATCTTTGGCAGAGAGTTGTTGGTCAAGTGTGACCAAAATTATAATGCCCAAAAGATGATAATGATCGCTAAGGCAAGGTATTGTCATACTGAGATTTGTATATTGAGTGCTAATCAAAATGATAGCATTAAGCTCGCGATGATGCTAGATAGGAAAATGACGAGTACAACAATTTGATTATAAGTAGTCACCTAATGCCGGCCAAAATGATGACATCGAGAAGGTTTTAGCGGTCAAGGCAATGATGTTAATGAACTAAGAGTCATCAACCAATTATAGATCAAAATGATGATATTGAGAAGGCGATTTGCACATCATATACTACAAATGGGAGATAACATCTAATGAACAAGTGCTAAGGAGAACAACAAGGTTAAGGGACCCAGAGGGCTGACACCGAGATAGTGGTGTCAGGTGCCACATTTGGAGCCAACCATTGAGGTTAAAGTTATTTATCAGAGGCATAAAGATGGAAAAATGAACCGAAAGGCCCTTCGCATGGTGTTAGAAAAATTAGCATAAAGAGCTGGACCAAAGCCAAAGGCGCCAAAAGATTCAAATTTCTTGGATTTACTCAATAAGAATTAGAATGGCCACCTAACAAATGGATTTGTTGTTCGATCAGCTCAAAATAGTCTGACAACTAATAGTCTTAAGAGGACCTACTAGGTTTCTTTAGTCCTAATGAAGGTTAGGATAACCTAAATGGAGCACTAGGTCTAGCATTTGGCCTAAAATTAATAAAAACAGGGTTATACATGATTTAAAACCAACTAGTCTAGTGTTTGTCTTTGAACCAAAGTCAAGATATCCATATGGTCATATGACACATGAAGGTTGGGTGATAATTAAGTCCTTTAAAAGGGGCTCCTGATTAGAATAATCCTAGAGCTAAGGTGATTGGGAGATTGAGTCTCCATCATTTATGTGTGTCTAAAAGTAGAGTCTAAACTAAGGGACCGGCGAAGGTAGAAGAAGAGTTCTATAGTTGTCCTCCCTCTGCCCAATTCAATGTTCCATGTCATTTGCCCAATCACATGTTGACATGTATATGATACTATCCACAACAACTCTGCTTCCTTGTGAATACAACCAATGGTCGACCGACACACCTAATAACAAGCCCCCTCTCTTCACATGATAACTTCCTAATGCCACCTGCTACCTCGCTTACTCTCTCCCGCACATACTCCCCCCTTGCACACATCTTTACTTTTTCCTATGTTGTAAGTGTTTTACATTGATGTTGCGCCAAAGGGTCAGCATTCAGTTGATTCAAATGGATTTGTTTTAAAATTGATCAAACCTAATACAACTGAAATCCATAATCCAAAAACTAAAGCAATCTAAATTCTGATAAAACCAAACCGACTGAACTGCAGTTTGATTCAGTTTAAACGGTTCGGTAATGAAAATTTTGAAATTTAATTGTTTATTAAAATTTGGCTAAGAATAAGCATTAAAAATTTCATAACTTATTCACATAATATAGATTTAATTTCACGAACCCTCTATTTATTTCAATCAAACATTAAAAATAGTAAAAATCTAATTTTCTTAGTTTATTTGACATTAAATTAAAATATAATAATTTTTTTTAATAAAATATTGATTTTTCAGTTTGTTCGTTTAAAAAAAATAAAATCAATCCAAAAACTAAAACCAAATTTCGAAATTTTAAAAACTGAAAGACCAAAATCAAAATTTAAAACCAAACCGAACCAACCAAAGTTGATCGGTTCGGTTAGATTTTCCAGTTTTGCCCAAATAATGCACACCCCTAGTTGCACCGCCAATTCACTTGTCTACTCAACATAGCCTGCATGGTCATTACACGGCTTGCTTGCACAAACCCTACTTTACATGCAAAACACATGTCAAGTTACCATCTTCAACATGTGTCAAGGATTTTGGATAATGGCTTATGCATCCTACCTTATTTTACTAAAGCATTTTAGTCTTATAGTGGATTTCCCCATCTTTTTTCTCATCTCTATATGTTCTTCACTCTTCCTCGAGTTAGCAAGGATCTAGAATGACCCACAGACAAAACATGACTCCACTAAATTAAGTTTTAGATTGTATTGGAGATTCTATTGACCTATGAATAACAATTTATTTGCACTAACTTCAATGTTGATCATAGAAGGTATTCAAGAAGGGGGACACATTCCCTCCTTCATTTGATGGCTCATTGGTTCAATTTGTAAAATTATTAGATATGTTCACTATTAAAAACATCAACTGCACCTGCATAATTTGAAGGATATAAATTTTTTAGTGGTATATTGTTGTGTACCCCTCTTTGTGATTCTCCCCTTCAGGTGCAATTACTCAAGAAAATTTTTTCACCCTTTTGAATTTTGTAGAAACAAAAATTCACTCAAATTTTTTATTTTGTTGTAATTCCTAAAAGTTTTTATGACATTTAAAAGTATTGGTAGCTTGCAAGGCTGGAAGTTTTAGTATCAAGACTTATGTATCAACTTTCATTTTCATCTCCTATTTCATTCTCACATGCATGTGTGTCAGCCAAAAGCCAAGCCTTATTGTAGAAGATTTTGAAAAAATTTTGTGAAGTTACATTTGTTGGCTTTGGTATACTACAAGTATTTCAAACCCATAACTACATATATTTTAATTAATCCTCAAAAGATGGAAGCCATTGTGGATTGGTCAAGACTCAAAAAAAAATGTTTTCAAATGAGTTTTCCCATATTAATTGTGCACAGAAGATGTGTCCAAGCATTCTCACAAAGGCCGTAACTATTATATCAACTACTTCATAAAGTAGTGAATTTCCAATGGGCTCAAGTATTTGAAGAGTTCATTGAAGGAATAGTTCAATATTAATTTTGACACTACCTATTTGCTTTAGTTATGGATGTTCTTAGCGGACATTTACAAAACGATGTACCTTGACGTATGTTTTTCGTTGATGATATCCTTCTTGTAGATAAGACAAGAGAGAGCTCAAGAAAACTTGATTTATGAAGATCGACTTTAGAATCTAAAGGCTCTCGTTTGAGTAAAACTATAATTGAATATATGAAATATCATTTTGGTAGCAGTAGTGGGGTTATAATAGTTGGCGATCTAGTCATTTAAAGGAGTGAATGTTTTACATATATTGGGTCTCTTGTTCAAAGTGATGGAATAAAGGCGAGGATGTTATTAGTAGAATTCAAATTGGATGGCTGATGAGGAATGAACCGGTCTATTGTGTGATAGAAAAGTAATGCTTAACGAAATTTTTATAAGATGGTGGTGAGATCTGCAATACTTTATGGTGCAAAATATTGGCCTATAAAAGAGAAACATAAAATTAAGTATTGTTAAGAGAAAGCTCGGTACTTGGGAGGATGAGTGGCTTTACACTTAGAACAAAAAATGAAACGAATATATTCGTGAAAGAATTGGAGTAGGAGAGTAAGGGTACACCTAAATAGGACACAATTGAGCAAAAGGATTCATGTAGCCGACCCCACATAGTAGGATAAAGGATGTTATTGTTGATGTTGTGCTATCGAGTATAACTAAAGTGGTCCAATTTTATAAGATGGTTCTTTGCAAGTTTTAGGTATTTTAATTATGTAGATTGGAAAAGTGATCACCTATGCATACAAACAACTATAGTGGCACTAGAAGAGTTGTCTTACACATGACTAGTAATTAGAAGCTAGAACTTTTGCTCTTAAAAGATGGAGTGTATGCGTGGACATTTTCACAATAATGAAATATTTCTTCATGTGCAAACTTAATTAAAGATAGAGAAAGTTCCTAGAGTTACTAAATAACTATGGCTTCCACAATCGTTGTCAACCCAAAAAATCCAATGTGATAGTCAACGCTTAAGCATGAAGTTTGTTCTCATTAACTTAGGGAATCTCACAAGTAAACTAGTCATCACCCCTTGAGTAGATTAAGAAAGTGATAACAAACCCAGAAAAAAGATCCATAATGTGTTACGTGGAAGTTGTTCTCTAAGAATTAAAAGTGAAAGGATTTTAAAGCGGATGATAAAAAAGTTCTACATTTCAAGGAACTATTCTATGTAAACAGTAACGAAACAAAAAGGTCATTCTCCAAGAAACACATTAAACAAAGTATTAAATTCACATTATAGCTGAAAAGGAGTCGATGGTTAATGAAATTATATTGGTGGTCTTAATTCTTAACGCAAGAAGGATGCAACTAAGTTCATGAATTAGTGTTATTCCTGCCAAGTAGTGGAAGTTGGATAACCATGCAAAACTCTACTACCTTTGTCTGTACCATGGAAGGGGGACAAAATTGCAATGGTTTTTGTAACTAGATTACCAAGAATACTAAAGCACTACACAATATAAGTTGCAGAAGTTACACTTAGAAAAAGTGCACATTTGTTGTCTAAGCATAAAGCACAAATATAAGCTAATCCATCTCTATGCACAAGATATTGTTCATTTACATGGTTTCCCCTGCATCATTGTTTCGAACGAAGATGGTCAATTAGCATCTAACTCATTAAATCAATTCAAGAGGGCCCACACAATCAAATTAACTTCAGTGTTAAGTTTCATCCACAAGCTGATGAGCAATCAGAGCACATCATCCATATTCTATCAGATTTCAAAATGTGTGCTTAGATATTGGTAACATTTAGGATAAAATCCAAACAAAAACAATTCAAAACTAGTCGAAATATTGAATCAAACAAAGTAAAGAGCACTATGAGGCATGCATTATAGCGTGCTATAGAAAAATAGCTGATGATTTTAAGGAAGATATCGCTCACTCTGCTGCATGCATAATAAAGCATATGCACCAAACAATCACAAAAAATTCATACTCCATTTTCAAACATTTAATAGTCATTGTGACATCTACAAGGTAATACTTCCACCTAATGGAAAAAAATCCTTGCATGAAGTTTCACACCCATAGAGGCACAAATCAGCCGGAAAGCCTGGCAACCACTCATAGAGCAGAGATAATACTTCCACCTAATTCCTCCTATAAAATGAGGTCAAAAACTCGATCCCCATTCATCATAAAAGGCCGTTTGTGTAAAATTAAAGTGAAGGGAATAAAAAATGACGACAATCTGAAACCGGAATTCGAATCTGACCAAACGGGTGTTAAACTTTCAAGTCTCCACCCACGCCCACCTCGACACCGCCACACCCCGCCCCACCCTCCCCCGCTCCATTGCCTTCCGCCCAGATCTCTAGCATCAAAATTGAACAAAATAAAACAAAAAAAAACTCCAACTGTGCCACACAAACCACAAAAAAATTCTGCAGTTTCTAATCCCCTGATACAAAGCATCTCTGCTCCAAAATACAGCAATCTACTGCAATGCCGGTGACACAGAAAAACAAGATTCCGACTACGAAAACAGGCAGAATCAAAAACAAATAAAATAGGTTAAAAATTGGACAACACAATTTCAAAAATATANATTCCGACTACGAAAACAGCCAGAATCAAAAACAAATAAAATAGGTTAAAAATCGGACAACACAATTTCAAAAAAAATTAAAACTAGGGTTTGCGCGCACGACTTTCCCGTGTTTTTCTTCCTCTTACCTCAATTCGCAGTCCAATTTCACGAATCTCGAACTGGATAACACCGAACCCCTCTCTGATTACTCCTTCTTTAGAAAAGGATCTTATCTGACTTGCTTTTCTGATGAAGATGCAGAGGGCATGGATTTGGGCCAGCGAGACACTGTTGGCTAGGGATCGTGGGAAGTGAAGGGTTAGGATTGGAGAACCTTCGAAGTTTGTTCGACGATCAGAGCCGCCCATTTATTTATAACTGCGCGGCCAGTGGACCATAACGGTACTTTCTACAGACTGGGCAGGGTCCCCCTCAGATTGGAGAGTGGCCGACGCTGCCCGCCCGGTTGCGGCGGGCGTCGAGGGTGGCGGCTCCCGATAAAAAGGGCCATTTCCCATTCCTACGTATTTGCATATCTAATACTAAAATCTGACTATTTTACTTTTATACCACTTATCGTTCATATCACAATGCAAAGATCATGCATATGTAATGTATGTCAATTANATTCCGACTACGAAAACAGCCAGAATCAAAAACAAATAAAATAGGTTAAAAATCGGACAACACAATTTCAAAGAAATAAAAACTAGGGTTTGCACGCACGACTTTCCCGTGTTTTTTCTTCCTCTTACCTCAATTCGCAGTCCAATTTCACGAATCTCGAACTGGATAACACCGAATTCCTCTCTGATTATTCCTCCTTTAGAAAAGGATCTTATCTGATTTGCTTTTCTGATGAAGATGCAGAGGGCATGGATTTGGGCCAGCGAGACACTGTTGGCGAGGGATCATGGGTAGTGAAGGGTTAGGATTGGAGAACCTTCGAAGTTTGTTCGACGATCACAGCCGCCCATTTATTTATAGCTCTGCGCGGCCAGTGGACCATAACGGTACTTTCTACAGACTGGGCAGGGTCCCCCTCAGAATGTGGCCGACGCTGCCAGCCCGGTTGCGGCGGGCGTCGAGGGTGGCGGCTCCCGATAAAAAGGGACATTTAAATACAAACCGCCCAATTCCTACGTATTTGCAGATCTAATACTTAAATTTGACTTTTTTACTTTTATACCACTTATCATTCATATCACAATGCAAATATCATGCATATGTAATGTATGTAAAAATTAGAATTTAGGTGGTATGTAAATTGAAGGGCATTGATTGGTATGTATGAAAATTTATAAATATGAGCACTAAATTATAAAAAATTGTTATTTACATACATACCATGCAATTCTTATGTATTCGACAAACCTATCACTTAAACATTCGTATTTGCATACATATTACATTAGCACTCATTGTCACTATATTCCTAAAATGTAAAATATATATTTTGGTGCATAGCGTGGTGTGTATGTAAAAGTTAAAATTTAGGTGTTATATTAGAAAATATGTAGCATTGAGTGCTTTTGGAAATTCAATTCTTTTAATGGAACTCCAATAAGTTTAGGGATGACTTGTCTAATTTGAAATTTTTTAACATAGTTTAAGTGAAGCAATTATGGTAAATACGCTAATTAGGTCGGTTCGAGACTTAATTGGCCAACTTCAAAAGTTTTACTCCAAATTTTAAAATGCAAAGTAGATTTTAAAAATTCAATTGCAAATGATAGTAGACATATCAAAGTTTTTTTTTTTTTTTTGAATTTATTTGGTTTTTTTTTCCGAATTTATAAATGATTTGACAGAAATCATAAACATAACAGAAAATAACATGGGTTTTTATTTTGAGATTGGAAGTTGAACAAAGATACAATTTAAGACTTAAAATCTATATGGAAATTACTCAACAGAGGATGTAAATCAATTGTGAAAATTTTGGGGATCTTTAAATGAGATTAAATGATTCAAATTTAGCCAAAATCCTTACAAGGTATGGTTAGGGTTAATTGTGGCGACCTACGTAGGGGGAGATTAAGGTGGGATTTAAATGAGAATAAAAAGATAAAATTATTCAAGCACTCCTTACAAACACATGAAATTTCACAAAAGAGAAATCATATAAAATTTTACATCAAGGAGATGAAATGAATCACTAAACTCACCATAGTTCAATGAGGGATAATGCTCTCTAAACCACACCCTTGGAGGAAGCCACCAAGTCACTCCTTAATTTGAGTTCTTCACTCAAAAGTCAATAATTTTCACATCAAATTCGTTTNTTATTTTGAGATTGGAAGTTGAACAAAGATACAATTTAAGACTTAAAATCTATATGGAAATTACTCAACAGATGATGTAAATCAATTGTGAAAATTTTGGGGATCTTTAAATGAGAATAAATCATTCAAATTTCGCCAAAATCCTTACTAGGTATGGTTAGGGTTAACCGTGGCGACCTATGCAGGGGGAGATTAAGGTGGGATTTAAATGAGAATAAAAATATTAAAATTTTCAAGCACTCCTTACAAACACATAAAATTTCATTAAAGATAAATCATGTAAAATTTTACATCAGGGAGATGAAATAAATCACTAAACTCACCAAAGTTCAATGAGGGATGATGCTCACTAAACCACACCCTTGGAGGAAGCCACCAAGTCACTCCTTAATTTGAGTTCTTCACTCAAAAGTCAATAATTTTCACATCAAATTCACGTTATGTTCCTCTTATCATACTTTAAAATAGAGTTCACAACATCTAATTAAATTCAAACACACAAAAAGTGGGAGAAATGATGATTTCCACCTCGGAACTACTTGAGAGCTACCTAAATCACCAATAACTACCTTCCTTTTTCACATGTGACCAACCATAATCACCCCATAAGTATGTGTTCGGCCATTTCTTCACTCCACGCTTACTTTGGTGCACTCAAGTTCACCTAAATACACTCCGAAGAGCACATAACAACTCGAATCATTAACATAAGATTCTGCAAATAAATAAAACATAAAATAACTTAATAGACTCCACGAAAAACATACATATAAAAGTGACAGAATTCTTCGTGCATTTCATTTTTTGATCATTTGACTTGGCTTGGTCTCTTGAATTAAGTCCTCTTACAATTTGATTAACACAGTGTCACATCAATTTCTTTGGACCTTGAGAAACTCTTCTTCTAAAGAGTTATTTTGGCCTACACTTGGCGGTGGAGTATCTGAAGGTGTAGGCTGCTTGTTATAAGATAACACTTCTGATGGTTTACCGCCTTCCAATGCACAAGTGTTGTCTACTCTCTAAATTTGAGCTTGTTCTTCGCTATAATGCTTGATCATTTTCTTCAGCTCCTCACAATTTTTTCATTTATGAAATGAGAGTAGAGTTTACTAGTAATGGGAAAGAGTGGAAGATGTCTATGAAGGATATTTTAAACAAGTATTAAAGGCAAAAAAGTATAATCTTTTGATACTCTCACCAAAGTGCATCAACGTGGTCATAAGAAGATAACTATGAACATTTTTATCTCACCAGTAAAATCACCAAATTTATAGCCTCAACTTACGATCACATCGAAAAGAAGAGTCATTAAACCAATTTTTTAGTCATGAATCTCAAGAATTTTTTGCTATAATACCAAATTGATGTTGCAAATTCACTTCTTTATATGAAACTCTAGAGGAGTGTTTAAAATATTTTTTAGGAAAATTCTAAAGAATTTGAAGGTATTTGGAAGGGTTTAAGTGGGGAAAATATGACAAATATGCTAATTTGGTCAGTTTTAGACATAACTGACCAAGTTTGGGAATTTTTCTCCATATTTTAAAATACATGGGGGATCTTCAAGATTTTATCTAAAAACGATAGTACACAGAGTAATGTCATTTTCTAAAAAAATTTAAGATTTTTTGGAATTTTATTGATTTTTTTTCATGATTTAAACTTGAATGTACATAAATTTTAAGAAAAATGAAAAATTAAATGGGGATTTGAATTTGTTCTTCGGGTTTAAACAAAAACATAATTTTAAGGATAAACTATATATTGAAATTAATATACAGATGACGGAGATCAATTCTAATTTTTTTGGGAATTTTAAAAATGGAATTAGATCACTTAAATTTAACCAAAATCCAAATAAAGTGGAGTTAGTGCTAATCCTAGCCAACTTTTGTATGAATGATTAATGTGGGATTTAAATGAGAATAAAAAGGTACAAAACTATCAAAGCAAGCCTTACAATCACCCACACCGTCTGACGAATTTCTCAAATCATCATGTGTGTTAAGCTCCATCAAAGGAGGGTAATAGTGGGTATTGCTCCTCTCCTTCAATTTGATCATCTGTGTCAAGCTCATGAGAGCTAGCCATACAAAAGCAAAGCACATAAAAAGTACTTCATGATGCCTTCTTTCATTGATTCATCAAAACTACACAAGGCATTAGGAGGAACAGACACCTGCTCTGAGCTCACAATTGCATATGAAAAGAAAGAAAGTAAATCAATAGCCAAATCAGTAATAGAAGTGATCGTAATGGTTGCAATGAATTTGGTTGATCCTCTTCAAATAGGCTTCTCCAAATACGGCTCCAGAATCTCGATCTCTCCAGCTCTATAGTAGACTTCAATTCAATTCTTAAACACATAGCATTCTTCCAACAAATGACCCAAGTGCCTATGGTAGTGGCAGTAGTTGGGCCCACCGATCTTCTCAATGTTATTGGGCTTTATTGATTGAGATAGTTGCATGCCATGTTTGATCAAGTTTTAGAAAATCTTCATAAGGCATTCTCTTTTGAAAGAGTATACTTTAAGCTTATTTGACTCAAGAGACTAGGCCTTCCACTTCTAGAAAGATGAGCCAGCTTGTTCAGCGAACAGAACATGCTTTTTCAGCTTACTATTCACTGTCATCACAACTAAACTATCTTTCGTCCTTCTCAAAGGAACCGCTGTAAAAGACCTTTTACCTTTGGCCTTATAATCAGAGAAGGACCAAAATTCCTATAGCATCTTGTAGGCTAACCAATTTTTATATCAACACTCCAAAAGTTTTGATAGGGGTGATTATAAGCAAGACAGGAATTGGGTCTTTGATTTTTCCACGAGGAGTGCAGCAACATGCTGCTCCTGAAGGAATGAATCGCACTTCATACTCAAATATCTCCAGTGAATAATAAAGTTCACTAAAAACATGTTGGTCTTTTATTGGGTTCATTTATAGATCACTTACGGTGACCGGTGTTGAGAGGCAGTGAAATGTTTCACAAACGCATCCTCTAACTTGGTGAACATTCTGAAGGCATTTTTTGGTATATCAGCATACCATTCAAAAGCAAATACAACCAAAATAGTGACGAAATGGCAAAGGAGAAAAACTTCATTGTTGTTGTCGTTGCAACTCAATGCTCAAAATTGGGCAATATACTGTCAGGAATTTCTGACCCCATCAAACTGCTTGAACTGTTGAGGGACTGACCCCGAATGATATATAATATACTCATACGCCTCAGAAAAAGGTCAGCCTCTCCTCACTACGACCTCTCATTTTTTAGTTGCTAAGGAGGCCTTAACCTTTGAATCCACTAAGTATTGCAAATGTGCATCATAAAATGCTCGCTCATGCTAAGAAGCGTCAGAGGAAGTAGCATGAATTTGCCTCTTAGACTCAGGCGCTACAATAGGCGCAACCAAAAGTGTCTCTACCTGCGTCGAAGGTGAGACTATGTCGGACCCAGCTTAGTCGGTTTGTAAAGATGCTATTTAGGCAGTAGGGAGAGCTACACGACCATGCAGAAAGGCAATGGTCTCATTCCTGCTCTACTCCCCTTGATCAATGGCGGGAACATTTTGATCCTCTATGGGCTCATTACAGTCAACCTCATCAACATCAACAGCAGGGGTGTCGCTAGTAGATTTGTGTTCACGGGTGGTCATTGTCATAATCTGGAGAGTTATCATCTCATAGTCATCCAACTCCTCACCGAGGAGGCATGCGCTTCAAGGAGATCCTTGGGAATGCCAGAAAGATCCTCAGATGGGTTGTCCTCGATCTCGGACCCTTTCTCGGGGTTTACCAGAGGTGGCTCTGTAATGCAATCAAATGAAAGGGCAGGCATCTCGAGGATTTTATATGTAATAATAGAAGCCAAAAATGGAACCTCAAGAGGCACAGCTTGTTTTGAAACAAGTGAAAGGGCAGGCTTCTTGGGGATTCGAACCCACTTCCTCTTGGATCACTTCTTGGGGATTCGAACCCACTTCCTCTTGGACGGGGTGATAACCCTTTCTAATGTACTTATTTTGAAACAAGTGAGGGGAGTATCGGCTAAGGCAGCCTCTGAATCTCTCCTTATTGGCAAAAGAAGTGTACATATCATATTTACACCAAATAGACGCACAATAAGCAAACAAATTTTTATTTTTATTATTTATATCATAAGGCGCTACAAAAGAGGGTAAGGACAAAACTAGTATAGTATCACTAGTAATAGAAACAGAACCCGACTCTGGTGCATCCACATGAAGCTCTACATTTGGAGACTTTAGAGACTCCTGAACAAGCTCAATGTTCTATACGACGGAGGGTAGGAACCCAGGCCTCAAAGTGGACTGATGGGTAGAGCCTAGTCTCCTACTACGGGGACCTTGAGGGTGAGGAACGTAAAGGATTTGCTCCATGTCTTGCTTGAACATCTCAGAGACGTTCACCATGAACTTCTCCCCGAAAATTGGGCCCTTTCCTTATAAGGAGAAAACTAGCTCGACAATCTTCTTTGTTAGAAGACTCATGACAGTGCGATCAATCTAGATAGCAGATTTATGAAAGCCTGTGTCCCGAGGACGGGTACCCCCTCGCTATCCAGGCTAGGACATGGTCTACACAGCCAGAAAAAAAGTGAAAGGATTCTCGGTCATGAGAATCTGAGACTCCATCAGAGGTGGAATTGAAACAACATTATAAACCTACTGTTGGGACCATATCAACCTATTCCTAGTCGTACGGGCCCTCCCACCCAATATAGGAGTAAGAGCGGCCTTAGAGAGACCTGAGACAACATGGTTGGGTACCATAATAGAGACACGAGTAACAGCTCTCATGCTATTAGACAACATGGAGGAACGACCCGACAATCTGGAAAAGAATGACGAGCGCTGCGACACATTGTTGTCAAGCTCCGACCGTTTCTTTGCAAAAGGGGTGGTATGACATGAGCCACCATAGCAGGAGTAGCTTAATATGCACGACTCCATTTTGTAGGGGAGTGCTGAGAGCATACGCCTCAACGAGCATGGGATTATGGATGGTAATCCTACAAGGTGCTCGAAGGAACCAAAGTTTATGACACTCTCGGGGCATAGATAACACTCGAAGAGAATGAAATGGGGTTCCCTCCGACGGTAGCGATCGCGATCATCTTCTTCTTTGTCATGTCTACCAAGCAAAAAGAGACAATGATCAATAGCATCAGAAGGTTAAGAAACCAATCAAAAGTTCAACACCACCGATGCTTGCAAAAGTGCAACGACTGAATTGCTGAGGGTAAAAAGAAAATGATAAAGCAATGCCAAATTCTCACTAGTGGTAGCCAGCACGCAGACCCGAAACCCAATGTCTGAAAAGACAACAGGTAGTGATGCCACAAAGTAAGCAACTAGGTCACATAAGTGTAAGCAAGAGTCTTGAAATGGAGGGAGAGTCTCTTCTCCAGTGGAGACGCTAGTATGTTTTTGGTCTTTTTTTTCTGTCTGGATTCATCAAATTTTTTGTTATCGTATAATTTTCTTTTTCAAATAAATCTCTATTTAGGGTAATTTGGATGATCTGGAGAAGAGAGGATTAAGAAGATAAAGACAATTGACAATGAAGACAAATGAGAGAAATAACGTGAAGAGTTGTTGTAATGTAAACCTCGCGTGATAGCCCAAAAACATATGTCTAAAAGGGTTCAAATAAAATATTCTTTGAAACATGTCCGCGAAGAAGACCCTACAAAATTAACTCACAACAAGAGATTCAAGTGTGTATGCTTGTTCATGAGTCAAGAGCAACTCCTAAAATGATGTTTCCCTTTGTTTAATTACAACTTGGGGGATGCCCAAGAATGCTCTTAATTAAAAGAATTCTGCTGACATTCAAGTGACTACTGCTGACAAGTAATTTAATTTATACCTTTAGTTGCTAATATTATCAAGAAAACCTCTCTTAGAATAAAATGATATGAGATATTATGTGCACAAACATCAAGGTGCCCACAAAGACATCATGAAACATTCATTTTTTAATTTTCTTCCGGATGTAAGTTTTAAAATGAATAATTATTTATAAATTAAAGGTTGTAATATAAATTGAGACTTTTATGTCTTGTATGATTTTATTTAAGCAATGAAATTGTTTGGAAAGTACTCTTTGTCTAACCGTATGTTCCCATCTTGATATTCCAACCTCCCGAGGCGCCTGCAGACATATTTGGACCACAAACCATCCACTTACACTCTTCAGAAGGTATCCACATGCATCGCTACTCCCTGAAGATATATCAAATGTAGCCATCATATAATTTAGAGCAGCAACAACTTCACTTATAGGACAGATCACGATGAACTTTAGTAGACCATGCACAATTGAGCCATACCACCCAACAATGTCATAGATGTTAGTAGAACATATTTATATTCTAGATGCAATATACACGCTGTATTTTTTATATTAGCTTTGTATCATATGAAATGTACCAATGTTTTATTTTTTATAGATAGTTTTATGTTTTATTATTTTTATTTTATAAGATTGTTTATTTTCA
Organism: Phalaenopsis hybrid cultivar; assembly: GCA_002079205.1. Taxonomy (NCBI): domain Eukaryota; kingdom Viridiplantae; phylum Streptophyta; class Magnoliopsida; order Asparagales; family Orchidaceae; genus Phalaenopsis; species Phalaenopsis hybrid cultivar. The sequence goes on along the minus strand of JXCR01097945.1, from coordinate 14,318 downwards.
AAAAATTGAAAAATATTATATCTCGTCCAAATAATAATATATTATTTTATATATTCGAGCTAAATTTATAATATTAAGCCATCTAATTCTAATACTTGAGATATTTTGCTCCATTTTTTCGTACATTACTTGATTAATTTCACTAAACTCTTAGCATCAGAAAAAATAATCTTTATTTGTATTAGGGCCCATTTGATGCAACTTATTTGGTGCGGTGGCGTTTTGAAAACACACATGACTTGTTTGGGTAAACTGCGTTTTGGCAGCTTATGCGTTTTCAAAACGCAGAAAACAACGTCATGATATTTTAGAGCTATTTAATTAGTGTATTTGAAATATTTTAGAGCTATTTAATTCAATATAAAATAAATTATGTTTACCTCAATAAATAAATAAAATTAATGTAAAATGACTATCTGTACCGTAACTCATATTTCAGCCTAATTATTTAATCCAATTAAAACAAAATTTGACTGGAATAAAATTATTATTTTATTATTTATAAATTATTATGCTTTACACTATGACAAATATTCAATTTTTCCTCATTAGAGATGGTCGCCATCCATGCCTTCGTGTACTTCCTGCGAAACAAATCTGCTTCCTCCAAATGCCAGCCATGACCTAAAACTCCAACTAATGACGTTTGTTAATGACAATTATAAAAATGATTAGAGCTAGTATTATATTTTCCATGTCAACTTAGAAAAGTAATTAATAGAGCAGGTCTCCTTAAGCAGGTTGAGTTAGATGGGGCTGGTACGGTGCTCCTAAATTTTTTAGAAAATTTACATATATACCACACAATTCTTACTTATTTATATATGAAGTTTGATATGTACTTCATCACACTTTGGTGACATAAATATAGACATTAAGAGATGTATTTTACTAAAATGTTAATAATAATGATGTTTGTGAAGGGGTGTTATGGCCTTGAGTGCGAAAAAATATTACATCAGGACTCCGCACTTAGATTTACGTGCAGAGTCCAATGTCTCGTATTATTCATGTGTTATTGTATGTTATTCATGTGTTATTGTATGTTATTCATGTGTTATTGTATGTTATTCATGTGTTATTGTGCGATGTCATAATAACACAATAACACATCAATAACACTTGAATAACATACAATAACACCTGAATAACACGAGAGGAATATTCTCCTGTGTTACCGGGCCGATTATTTTTTTTCTCACATTCACGTGTGTGGCGTGATTTCATTGGACTCCGCACATAACTCTACGTGTGAAGTTCTGATGTAATATTTTTTCCTTGAGTGTTGAGTATGTAAATATGGAAATTTAGGTGGTACAAATGTAAATGGGAATACTTCTTGAGGTTTCCCCTTTGATTTGGTGAACCTAAAAAAGATGAAAAAAATAGATAATAATTATGATATTTGTAATAAACTATTTGATGAAAAGGTTGGTAATATGTAAAAATTTGGGGGTTAATTTGAAAAATACCAATAATTATTAAACCCTAATTAGACTTGCTTAGGTCTCCAACTTCCTATAGTGAGTTCCTTAGGTTTATGTGGACCTTTGATAATTTCCTCAAGATTTTTTATTCTCATTTGTGAAGTTTTTCCTTAAATTTTCAATTAACATAATTTATTATTTAGTTTTAATTACTTAAAACTTAGTTAAGTCACCTCAAATTTAAGTTATGTTAATCCTAATACTAAGTGGGCTCCCAAAAGCCTAAATAGAAAATTTGGGGTTAATTTTAATAGATAAGGGTGGTTAGGGGATTTAATTAATTTAATTAATTGATTAACTAATCAATCAAGGAATTAATTTATCTTTAACTTAATAAACCCTTAATTATCAGCCCAAGTGAGATGGGGAATTTCTCTTGGCTGTTGGGCCTCATCTCCTACACTTAGGAAAACTTTTCGTATTTTACAAAAATATAATTAATTTATATTGATTGATTTAATTAATCAATGTAGTTAAGAAAGTTTATAAAAAGTTATAAGATTATTCAATGAACCATAAAATACATGGTGGTTCCATTGGGTGGTTCTACATGCCGGGGTAATTTTCCATAAAAATTGAAATAAGAAAAACAAATAAAATTAATTAAAATTACAAGAGTATTGGATTAAGTCTTAAATTTTAGAAAATCCAAAATTAATTTAAATACCTTTTAAATAACTTGAACTTTAAAAACTCATATGAATTGATCTTTTAACCTTAGATGTTTTGAATAGAGGAAAAAATTATAAAATTATGACAAAAATTTATTTTATCAATTAAAGTAAATTTTTAAATATGAAATTCTTAAAAAATCAATTAAATCTTAAATAAATAACAACTCAATAAATACATTTAATTTTTATAGTAAATTTAGACAAAATATTCTCAACCCACTTGTAATTTTTTTTCAAAATAAAAAAAAAAATCTAATTTTGCGAAATTAAATTAATTAACTAATTAATAATTAATGAAATTCAAGAATAGTCTAAAAAAAGAAGAAGACTTGAATTTTTTTAAAATCAATCTTAACTTTAAATGGATCATATTTTGGATAGTTTAAGTGACTTATAATAACCTTAACTTAAGACAACATACGGTGATCTCCTAACCATCTTTAAGTTCTTAAAATTGATCATAAGCTTTCTTGGGTGAGCTTTTATCAACTCAAAGTTTACACCCAATCACTTGGGCTTTCATAGCATGCTCTTGAAATCCTAATTTGATGACTTAACAACTTAACCTCACTTGAAACTAATTGAATTGAACTTGAACCTAAAATTGAATTAAAAGTCAATGAACAAACTTTAAATACAAAAAAGGATGAAACTAAGTCACCCTTAGTTTCTCAGAGTGGTGCACGTCACTTTTCCTGAGTGAAAAATTCCTCCCTGTTAGATTAGGGAGTTGTGAGTAGCAGAACTTTTATCTAGGTGGGTCCCACTTCTCACAGTGCTCTTTATAACCCTAAATAAAATGAAATCAAAGTGCAGGCACAATACTTAAATAGCTTGAAATTTAGTCAACCAATGGTAATGAAATTGAAACCCAAAGGTGAATTACGTCTTAAGCGAAATATTAAAATGTCTATGCTCACACCATCCTCTTACACGTCTTTGCTAGTCCAGTGACTTAGGTTAGGCCAATGAAAGTTGTGTGTGCTCTTATTTTACAAGAACAACTTGTATGTTTGAATTAAATATGAATGATGTTATAATTTTGTCATTAAAAATGAAAATTTAGTGCGACTGTTGTTTGTGTAAATTGTATACCAGGATACCATTTACCCTATTAATATTATTTCTTCCAGATGGTCATGCTAACAAGTGATAAAGAAAAAGGGGTAAAAGTTCATTTAAACTAAATATGTTTCTTATAGGTAGTAGATATTATGTGCCCCCATATGCAAGCATGACCAAGTAGAATAGAGGGTATGGTGATACAACATTTTATTATGTCCAAGTAGTATTTGTGTGATGCTTGTGTTGATTGTGCTTTGTTTTACTAACAATTTTTTGTAGGTGTTGTAATAAGCGTTGGATCTCCTTTTCTTTGAGTCTAGAGTTTTGATAGTTCTTATTAGCTGGGTTGGATGATCGAAATGTATAAAGCTATACTTGTTTGAAGATGGAGAAAGGACAAATCTCATCACAAGGATGAACATCAAAGACAGGGTTGAACCTCAATAAGATGATGAAACAAGAATGAGCCCTAAATTACCATAATACAGGCTGGAAACACTCATAAAGTCAAGAAATTGATAAAACTATTGTAGGTATAGGTTGGGCTCTATGAAGGGAAGATGCTCCACTGCTTCATTTTCTTTTCTTTTAGGTGTACACGACATTCAATTGCCCACATTTTCTTTTATTAATTGTTTTATTTACATGCTCGCATGTATGCTTTCATGCATGTTAGAAATATTTGCTTTTTCTTAGGNATGTGAGATTTTCTATCAAAAATATTAATTTAATTTAATTTTTTTAAAAAATTAACCTATAACCAAAATAAAATAACAATATTCGTACCTAAAATAAAATTCTCATTCACGTGCGTAGATATTTTCATATTCACATGAGTAGATTTTTGCATTGACATGCATATAATCACCCCCTAACTTCAATAAAATTCAAGTATAAAAATTAATGATTAGCAGAACCATATGCATATGATAACATCATATTGTACCCAGTTCATATCTTTCTGGGCATTCACATATTGGACAGAAGGGGGATCCGACCCTTGAGGATCATTACTCTTAATGAGTGAATATACATTTTGTATTCATTAGTCTTAATGAATCTTCTGACATGCACCATATAAGAACTCGTGTAATCCTTTTTCACAGCTTATAATGCATTACCAGAGTCTCATTAAAAAAAGTATAATTAATTGTCCCCCGATTGATCAAATCTACCATTTTCAATTAGCTCGATTGAGTTGATGTTATATTTCATTTAATAATAAAATTTAAGTTTTTAAAATGATAAAATGTTTGAGTCAAATGCATACATCTGCCTGATACATCTGAAATTTTGATTGGGTTGTAAGTCCCAACTCATCTTCAAATTAAAAGCAACCTAACACTTTTAACATGCATGTGACTAACCTCATGATTTTAAAGCATAAGAAATGTTAACTGCTAGTTTATTCTAGAAGGATTGTAAGTTCAGGAGAGTTAGATTGGGTTCCATTTCTTGGCAGGAATGCAACCGGTAAGTCCCACTTTTCTATTTAGGTTTGAGCATGTACCTTAGTGACAGAACCCACCTTAGTTCAAGTTCTAAATTTATATGGTTGCTATTGACACAAAATTAACTTCTCTTAGGCTTTTGGATGACTTGTTATGTCAAATATAAGTCTTAAATTTCTAAAAATTTATTTAATTCAAACAAGAATCATAACATCAAGTTCATAATTGTAAAGCCCAACCATAAGATAGACTAGAGTAACCGCCGAGCTTCCAAGTTACAATATTTTACTAAAGCCTTTTTTTAAGCATATCATTTTCTTAAGATATAACTAACTAAATGGGTTTTCCTATTAGGGATACGAGATTCCATAATTAAAATAAACATTATCCTTTTGAGATAGGTTAAAATTAGTTTTTTGTAGCCCAGTAGAGCAGTGAAACAATTACTTCAAGATTGGATACATTAGAGGGAAGTATTTTCATCCATCAAAATAATATATTTTTTTCTTGATGTCATATTCAATCATAAGAGAATTTTCAAAATTCTTGTGTGTGATCCCCCACAGTGCAAATTAACCATAGTACTATCAATAGATTACTATAAACTCAAATAAGTTAAAACACAAATGCTCATTGGAATATAAATATTGTTAATATGTTTTTGTAATCATTTAGGGGAATAATAATTCATCAGAGTTTTTGGAGGATTAAGATGACTTGAACATAATATGAAACATCAATACTCATTGTCTCATAACAGAATAAGAAGTTATTGATTAATATTTAATATTAGCAACAAACCTACTTGTTGTCATTCCGACTTAAACATCTATGAGCTATAGAAAACTATTAAAAAATAAAAAAAACAACTTGAATTAAACTAAAAGTTAGTATATTAGTAATTTTGATATTTTTAAAAGTAACATATTTCTATTGAGATTGATAACTCTCACTACAAAATCTAAATCATATTTGATCGTCACATATACTTGTGTGATTGATGTGGTGCTTTACTATAGTATAGATCAGCTGGGGAGTAGTTCATGCATAACAATAGACATAACACCATGAAGCAGACTCAATTAGAAAGTGGAGTTGAGTTAATGAAGTCATTGAGCCTAACAGACATCCACATGCGCACAAAGCAACTGAGGCAAACACAATGAATGTTAGGCCTTTTACCCTTTCAGTTGGGTTAGTTCATGCAATTTATTTTGATATTTCTCATCTAAATAAACATAATTAATTTGTCATAAAACTTTATTTGTATTACATATAAACACAGATTGATAAATATTTAATTGTATGAGTTTAAAAAATTAATTAAGGAAAGTAAAAATATTAGATATGTTATAATTGCATTAGTTGAAAGTAAACATGTCATATAGTAAATATGAAGTCATTTCTTATAGAAGCATAATAAAAGAAAAAAATTAAATGAGACTTGAAATAAAATACGACGGAGGTTATTATTTGGTTATAACAATGTGTTTTGCAAGCATTAATTATAAATTATGAACTTAGATTAAGTAAAAGAAGTTTAATTTATATATTTGTATGAAGCAGATAAAGTGTTGTTTAATAATAATCGTAACTAAGATCAATTAACATGAATTGTATTAACAAGGTTATTAAATAACTTATATTAAATGACTGATATCATTAAAAAAATTATTGACCAAATTAAATAATAAAATAATAGAATATATTTTACTTCAAATTAGCTTTAATTTAAAATTTATCTCTGAGTTAAATTCTATAAATGTTTAAGTTGCAGCACAAATTGGAATATATTAGAATAAATTAAAAAAATATAGATGAAATGATTAATGAATTTTTTATAATATTATGAAATTTATTAAATTAAGGGTACTGGAATAAAATGACCGAATAAGTATTAAACTAATTACATTAAATAATATGATATTTGCTTAGATTAGTTGATACCATAGAGTACTTTAGACTAATATGTTATGTTAGATGATTCAATATTGTTTAAATAACTGACATTGATTCTATCTACATGTTAATATGTATACAAATAACATAAACTTATATGAAGGACATAAAAATGTGAATAAAATGAATCATATAGAATGATACTATGCGTATGTTTACTAGTTATGATTACCTCCTTATGATTCTATCTAAGGATACTAAAGTATTTGTGCATCCTATGACAAATATAAAATATAAATGATATGTGTAATATAAAATATTGCTATTATTATATAATAGAATGATTTAATTTTTGTATATGATCATATTTGAATTGCTAATAATACATTATATGATCACATTTGAATTGTTAATAATACATATGATCTTATATTGAATTATTTAATTTTACAAGCATGCATATTACATTTTCAATTCTCATATGTTCTTATCATTTTTAGGATATAAGTATTTATTGAGTTATTAATAACTTTACAATAGTTAAATGATTTTTTTAAAATGTAGTATAGTGATAAAAATAAGTAAAATAAAAGAAAGAGTTTATAGAATGTATGACCACACCATATGAATCTAGTTACATTCATAATCTATTCACCCTTAAGCCAATTTAAATGTTTTTCATTTTCAACCATTTTGATTCATTGATTATTTAATTTAAATAATTTAGAGAGAGTAATTTAAATTGAATTTATCATTCCATCTTTTTTTTCCCTTGGTTATTCAGGGTTTTTGAGTTTGGTCGTGACAAAAGTGGCATTAGACATAAAAATTATGTTAAGTGATATGAGTTATGGCAAAAGTGGCATGCACTTAGGAGAGGAGATGGAAGATAGAAATATGATGGGAGACGTGTCTTTGCCGGCTGTTAAAGTAAATAACAATGCTCATACCAAAATAATGGCAACGATGATACAATTGATTCAAAACTTTTGATATTAGTTAAGTGGGGAATGATTATATTATTATGTTGAACAAAATACTGAATTATTTTAAGGCTTTTGATCCCTATTATTTAAAAGAACTTAAGGACCAAAAAAAAGAGATAACAATTACTGTGTATATAAAAGAAACTAGATGGTATGAACTACCTCGATGAAATGATGATACTGCTCACTAAATTTGCAACAAGTGAAGAAATAACAATATGGTGGTATGTGCATAATCAAGGGTTGGAAGATTTTATTAATCGATTTATAGAGTTGTTTGTAATTATTTTAATAAGAAGATGAAGATGATTAAGTTTATTTGGTCATTAAAAGGGGAGAAAATAGTTTTGTAGTATGAGACCAAATTTATTATACTATTGAGATATGCATCATAACTATTAATGATTGTAGAAAAGAGCTATCAATTCCTATATGGATTGAAGGTTTGAAAAGGTAGCTAGTAATATATTTTAGGAATCAATTACTATTCTTTATTGGTTGAAATGACCAAAAGGGTGATTTTGTCAAATTATTACATGCTAGAATACTCACAATAATAAAACAAAGAATTAACATTTCAATTTAGAAGAATGTCCAACACACAAACATGAAAGATGAGTTATATAGGATAATATTTTAATGTAAAACTTCAAAAGGGAAAAAAATATAGAGGCTAAGTTAATTGAAATAACTTATTATATATATGAGATTATAAGAAATCCACTCTTCTCTATAATTCTAGAATTTGAAATTATAATTCAGGGAGCACTCGTTTTGTTTTTAGCTACTAAAATAGAGATTACGAAAAATATAACAGAGGATAATGATGTAAATTGAGAGACGATGATTAGATGATAATGGTCAAAAGACAATGATTAGACAATAATAATCAGACAATAATGACTAANTCAAGGTCACCTAAATACACTCCAAAGAGCACATAACAACTCGAATCATTAACATAAGATTCTACAAATAAAAAAAGCATAAAATAACTTAATAGACTCCACGAAAAACATACGTATAAAAGTGGCGCAATTTTTCATGCATTTCATTTTTTGATCATTTGTCTCTTGAATTAAGTCCTCTTATAGTTTGATTAGCACAGTGTCACATCAATTCCTTCGGACCTTGAGAAACTCTTCTTCTGAAGAATTATTTTGGCCTACACTTGGCGGTGGAGTATCTGAAGGTGTAGGCTGCTTGTTATAAGAGAACAGTTGTGATGGTTTACCGCCTTCCAATGCACAAGTGTTGTCTACTCTCTAAATTTGAGCTTGTTCTGAGCTATAATGCTTGATCATTTTCTTCAGCTCCTCACAATTTTTTCTTTCATGAAATGAGGGTGGAGTTTACTAGTAATGGGAAAGAGTGCAAGATGTCTATGAAGGATATTTTAAACAAGTATTAAAGGCAAAAAAGTATAATCTTTTGATATTCTCACGTGCATCAACATGATCATAAGAGCATAACTATGAACATTTTTATCTCACCAGTAAAATCAATAAATTTATAGCCTCAACTTACGATCACATGGAAAAGAAGAGTCATTAAACCAATTTTTTAGTCATGAATCTCAGGAATTTTTGACAATAATACCAAATTGATGTTGCAAATTCTCTTCTTTATATGAAACTCTAGAGGGGTGTTTAAATAATTTTTAGGAAAATTCTAAAGAATTTGAAGGTATTTGGAAGGGTTTAAGTGGAGGAAATATGGTAAATATGTTGATTTGGTCAGTTTTAGACATAACTGACCAAGTTTAGGAATTTTTTTCCATATTTTAACATACATGGGGGATCTTCAAGATTTTATTCAAGAACGATAGTACATAGATTAATGTCATTTTCTAAAAAAAATTTAGATTTTTTGGAATTTTATTGATTTTTTTTCATAATTTAAACTTGAATGTACATAAATTTTAAGCAAAATGGAAAATTAAATGGGGTTTTGAATTTGTCCTTCGGGGTTGAACAAAAACATAATTTAAAGGATAAACTATATATTGAAATTAATATACAGATGATGGAGACCAATTCTAAATTTTTTGGGAATTTTTAAATGGAATTAGATCACTTAAATTTAGCCAAAATCCAAATTAAGTGGAGTTAGTGCTAATCCTAGCCAACTTTTGTATGAATGATTAATGTGGGATTTAAATGAGAATAAAAAGGTACAAAACTATCAAAGCATGCATTACAATCACCTACACCGTCTGATGAATTGCTCAAATCATCATGTGCGGTAAGCTCCATCAAAGGAGGGTAATAGTGGGTATTGCTCCTCTCTTTCGATTTGATCATCTGTGTCGAGCTCAAGAGAGCTAACCATAAAAAAGCAAGCACATAAAAAGTACTTCGTGATGCCTCTTTCATATAGCAAAATCAGTAATATAAGTGATCGTAATGGTTGCAATGACTTTGGTTGATCATCTTCAAAGAGGCTTCTCCAAGTATGGCTCCAGAATCTCAATCTCTCCAGCTCTATAGCAGACTTCAAGTCAATTCTTGAACACATTGCATTCTTCCAACAAATGCCCAAGTTCCTATGGTAGTGGTAGTAGTTGGGCCCATCGATCTTCTCAAAGTCATTGGGCTTTCTTGGCTGAGAAAGTTGCATACCATGTTTAATCAAATTTTAGAAAATCTTCATATGGCATTCTCTTTTGAAAGAGTTTACTTTAAGCTTCTTTCACTCGGGAGACTAAACCTTCCACTTCTAGAAAGGTAAGCCAGCTTGTTCAGTGAACAAAACTGGCTTTTTCAGCTTACTATCCACTGTCATCAAAACTAAGCTATCTTCCGTCCTTCTCAAAGGACCCGCTGTAAAAGACCTTTTACCTTTGGCCTTATAATTAGACAAGGACCAAAACACTTATAGCATCTTGTAAGCTAACCAATTTTTATATCAACACTTCAAAAGTTTTGATAGGGGTGATTATAATCAAGACAAAAATTGGGTCTTTGATCTTTCTATGAGGAGTGCAACAACATGTTGCTCCTGAAGGAATGACTCGCACTTCATACTCAGATATCTCCAGTGAATAATAAAGTTCACTAAAGACTCATTGGTCTTTTGTTGGGTTCATTTATAGATCACTCACGGTGACCGGTGTTGAGAGGCAGTGAAACGTTTCACAAACGCATCCTCTAACTCGGTGAACATTTTGAAGGTTTTTTTTTGGTAAATCGACATACCATTCAAAAATAAATACAACCAAAATAGTGACGAAAAGGCAAAGGAGAAAAGCTACATTGTTGTCGACGTTGCAGCACAATGCTCAAAATTGGGCAATATGCTGTCGGGAATTTATGACCCCATCAAACTGCTTGAACTGTTGAGGGACAAACCCTAAAGGAAATATAATATACTCATACGCCTCAAAAAAAGGTCAGCCTCTCCTCACTACGACCTCTCTTTTTTGAGTTGCTAAGGAGGCCTTAACCTTTGAATCCACTAAGGATTACAAATGTGCATCATAAAGTGCTCACTCATGCTAAGGAACATCAGAGGAAGTAGCAAAACTAGTATAGTATCACTAGTAATGAGAACAGAGGGTAGGGACAAAACTAGTATAGTATCACTAGTAATGGGAACAAAACTCAACTCTGGTGCATCCACATGAAGCTCTACATCTGGAGACTTTAGAGGCTCTAAAACAAGCTCAATGTTCTATACAACATAGGGTAGGAACCCAGGCTTGCAGTGGACCGATGGGTAGACCCCAGTCTCCTATTATGGGGACCTTGAGGGTGAGGAACGTAAAGGATTTGCTCCATGTCTTGCTTGAACATCTCAGAGACGTTCACCATGAACTTCTCCCCGAAAATTGAGCCCTTTCCTTTTAAGGAGAAAACTACGTCGTCAATCTTCTTTGTTAGAAGACTCGTGGCAAATCGATCAATCTAGATAGTGGGTTTAGGAAAGTCTGTGTCCCGAGGACGGGCACCCCCTGGCTATCCAGGCTAGGACGTGGTCTACATAGTCAGAAAAAAGAAGTGAAAGGATTCTTAGTCATGGGAATCTGAGACTCCATCAGAGGTGAAATTGAAACAACAATATAAACTTACTGTTGGGACCATATCAACCTGTTCCTAGTCATACGGGCCCTCTCACCCATTATAGGAGTAAGAGCAGGCTTAGAGAGACTCGGGACAACATGTTTGGGTGCCACAATAGGGACATGAGTAATGGCTCTCATGCCATTAGAAAACATGGAGGAATAACCCGAAAATTTGGAAAAGAATGACGAGCGGTGCGACACATTGTTGTCAGGCTCCGACCTTTTCTTCGCAAAAGGGGTGGTACGACACAAGCCACCATAGCGGGAGTAGCTTGATATGCATGAATCCATTTTTTAGTGGGAGGGTTGAGAGCAAACGCCTCAGAGATCATGGGATTATGGATGGTAATCCTACAAGGTGTTCGAAGGAACCAAAGTTTATGGCACTCTCGGGGCATAGATAACACTCAAAGAGAATGAAACGGGGTTCCTCCGACAGTAGCGATCACGATCATCTTCTTGTTTGTCATGTCCACCAAGCAAAAAGAGACAATGATCAATAGCATATACAGGTTAAGAAATCAATCATAAGTACAACACCATCCATGCTTGCAAAAGTGCAACGGCTGAATTGCTAAGGGTAAAAAGAAAATGATAAAGCAATGCCAAATTCCCACCAGCGGTAGCCAGCACGCAGACCCAAAACCCAAGGTATAAAAAGACAACAGGTAGTGATGCTATGAAGAAAGCAACTAGGTCACATAAGTGTAAGCAAGAAACTTGAAATGGAGGAAGAGTCTCATCTCCAGTGGAGTCGCTAGTATGTTTTTGGCCTTTTTCTTTTTTTATCTTTTTGGATTCATCAACTTCTTTATTATCGTATAATTTTCTTTTACGAGTAAATCTCTCTTTAGGATAATATGGATGATCTGGAGAAAAGAGGAATCAGAAGATAATGACATATGACAATGAAGACAAATGAGAGAAATAACGCGAAGAGTTTTTGTAATGTAAACCTCACATGATAGCCCAAAAACATATGTCTAAAAGGGTTCAAATAAAATATTCTTTGGAACATGTCCACGAAGAAGACCCTATGAAATTAACTAACTCACAACAAGAGATTTAAGTGTGTATGCTTGTTCATGAGTCAAGAGCAACTCCTAAAATGATATTTCCCTTTGTTTAATTACAACTTCGGGGATACCCAAGAATACTCTTAATTAAAAGAATTCTGCTTACATTCAAATGACCACTGGTGACAAGTAATTTAATTTATACATTTAGTTGCTAATATTATCAGGAAAACCTCTCTTAGAATAAAATGATATGAGATATTATGTGCACAAACATCGAGGTGCCCACAAAGACATTATGAAACATTCATTTTTTTAATTTTCTTCCAGTTGTAAAGCTTAAAATGAATAATTATTTATAAATTAAAGATCGTGATATAAATTGAGACTTTTATGTCTTGTATGATTTTATTTAAGCAATGAAATTATTTGGAAAACACTCTTTGTCTGACCGTCTGTTCCCATCTTGATATTCCAACCTCCCGAGGTGCCTGCTGACATATTTGGTCCACAAACCATCCACTTACACTCTTCAAAAGGTATCCACATGCATCGCTGCTCCCTGAAGATACATCAAATGTAGCCATCATATAATTTAGAGCAGCAACAACTTCACTTATATGACAGATCACAATGAACTTTAGTACACCATGCACAATCGAGCCATACTACCCAACAATGTCATAGATGTTAGTAGAACATATTTATATTCTAGATGCAAGATGCACACTGCATTTTTTATATTAACTCTCTATCATATGAAATGTACCAATGTTTTATTTTTTATAGATAGTTTTATGTTTTATTATTTTTATTTTATAAGATTATTTATTTTCAAAAAAACTGAAAAATACTATATCACGTCCAGATAATAATATATTATTTTATATATTCGAGCTAAATTTAAAATATTAAGCCATCTAATTCTAATACTCGAGATATTTTCCTCCATTTTTTCGTACATTACTTGATTAATTTCACTAAACTCTTAGCATTCGAAAAAATAATATTTATTTAAATTATTAAATAAACATAATAATTTAAATTATGTTTACCTCAATAAATAAATAAAATTAATGTAAAATAATTATCTGTACCATAATTCATATTTCAGCCTAATTATTTAATCCAATAAAATTATTATTTTATTATTTATAAATTATTATGTTTATTTAACTTTACACCATGACAAACATTCAATTTTTTCCTCATTAGAGATGGTCGCCATCCATGCATTCGTGTACTTCCTGCGAAACAAATCTGCTTCCTCCAAATGCCAGCCATGACCTAATACTCCAACTAATGACGTTTGTTAATGACAATTATAAAAATGATTAGAACTAGTATTATATTTTCCATGTCAACTAAGAAAAGTAATTAATAGAGCAGGTCTCCTTAAGCAGGTTGAGTTAGATGGGGCTGGTATGGTGCTCCTAAACTTTTTAGAAAATTTACATATATGCCACACAATTCTTACTTATTTGTATATGAAGTTTGATATGTACTTCATCACACTTTGGTGACATAAATATAGACATTAAGAGATGTATTTTACTAAAAGGTTAATAATAATGATGTTTGTGAAGGGTTGTTAATTTATTATTTAGTTTTAATTAATTAAATCACCTGAACTTTAAATTATGTTAATCCTAATACTAATTGGGCTTCCAAAAGCCT
>JXCR01097944.1:11384-33554 GCA_002079205.1 Phalaenopsis hybrid cultivar | reverse complement strand
ATATATATATATATATATATATATATATATAAGTGAGGAGATGCTTGAGGAGATGCCTAATCAAAAATTTGCTTCACTTGGACCAACCTAAGGGTAAAACCTAAATAAATTCCTGAACTTATATTTATGGAATGACATCTTTTAATAGTAATGTATTCATGAAGTTCTTATCATTTGAATATTTTAAGTGACTTGATATTACAACATATAGTTATTCTTAAAATGAATAGAAAACTAGAACTCTTAAACTTGATGACTAAATAGTCTTGTACGTACAGAGTTAATTTAATTACTTGAAATTTTTTTGAAAATCTCACTATAGTATTTACCTAAATAAAACTATTAGTATTTCTGAATTAAGACCTTACCATAGTAGATCATAACCNAATAAAACTATTAGTATTTCTGAATTAAGACCTTACCATAGTAGATCATAACCTTTATGTAATACTAAAATTACTTGAGGACAAGTAATAGTTAAGTTTGGGGGATTTTGACCAAAGAAAAATATGTTGAGATTTTCATACCTATTTTATAGTGATTTTGATAATATTACACTTTAAAGAAAGACATTTTTAATGTTTTGCTGTAGGTATGTTGAATTATGGTCATTGGAGCAAAAAGATGCAAAAACAAGCAAATTTGGAGCAAAAAGGACCAAAATATGAAGATTTGTTCTTGGGTGCCGACGGCAGCTTTTTCCCGAGAGTCCACAATTAGATATTCTGGCAGGCCACCGACGGCGCCATCGAGGCCATCAACGGCGAGCACGTAGGTTCTCTCAACAGATGCATTGAATGTGGACGATTTTTTAAGGGACGCTTGGGCAACTCTTGAAAACTCTTCTACAACTTTAAAAGAGACAATTTGGAGGCCGAAAAAGGGGGGTGTCCGCTGAGTTTTTATTGTTTGTGGTGCCCATTAGAGTGTAGAGAGTGGTTAGTATTGTGAGGAGTTATTCGAGAGATTGTAAGAGTGGAAGGAAAGTGAGAGATTTCTTCCTCCTAACGGCTTCGAAGGAGAGTTTTGTGTGCTGTAAAGAAAGGAAGAGATTCAAAAGAAATTTGAGGAGTTTGCTTTGGGAGAAATTAGAGATAAGTTGTATTTACTTATTGAAGTTTGCATGACTTTGTTTTTATATATAAATTCCAAGTTTTGTTGTATCTTCTCCATGAGTTCTGAGTAGTTTTCTCTGTCTTTTTTATTGTCTTAAATTTTGTGAAATGGTGATTTGAATTGGTTGTTCCATGAGAATGTTAAAGAAGTTGTGATGATCTCTTCACTTCAATCTTACTTTACTTTCAATCTGGCCAATTGATTTGTTGAAATATGTTGAGTTTTACAACTAAAGTGAAAATTACATCCAAGATTTAAGGAGGTCAAAGTCCTTGAAAGTTGGGTGCAAATAAATAGGGAAATAAAAATTATCGGGCGTAGAATTGGAGATTTTAGAGTGACAGACTAAAATCCTCAATTTGGTCCTATCGTTTGGGTGCTGAAGTGTAGATGTTAGCCCTCAGGCGAGGGGAACGTGGAAGCTCCAAAGTGAGAGCCGGTATCCTCCCAGCCTAGCCGCAGATTCAGTAACCAAGCATAAGATTAGTCAATGTTCTTTATGCCTGGTCTAAATGGTAAAGAATAGGTATGCTCCTATTTGGCACAATACAATTTGAACATATTCAATTTATCCATTCACTTATATTTTTGGACAAGGAGAAGGATTCTTTCATATATATTGAGCTTCACATTAGAAACTTTATTAGTAGAACTAGTTAATTAAGAGTTTATTAAAATTACATTTTTATTTCGATTACCTATTAGTGACAAATATGCAATTTGAACTATATTGTTGTGATTAAGTATTGAGTTTTTTTAAAATCTTAGTTCGTAGCCTCTAATATTACTCTCTGTGGGATCGATATCCAGGACTCCATTAGATCCCTGTATTACTTGAGCGATACGTATACTTATGTTGATAAGTGTTTCTTTGTAATTAATGAATATTTTATACATATCTTTATCAAATCTATAACCATTGTCATGTTTTTGGCGCCGTCGCCGGAGATTTAAATCATCTAGCAGCAGTATCAAATTCTTATATTTTTAAGCATATATAAAGTTGTTGTCACTAATCCTTCAATTGGATCCTCAACAATCATTATTTCTTCTCCTTTGACAGCAGGAACAACAGGTTTGGCGGGAGCCATGACGACAACAGTAGTCTTGGCTTTCTTCTAGGAAGGGAAGTCCAAAAAACAGTTCATGTTGAACTCAACAAACGATTCATTAATTTCTGGAGCGGTAGCTTTCATCACGATGAACGGAGCCTTCCCGAGGATAACCTCAAGATCTTCTAATCCAACTCTGAAGTTAATGGTGGGAGCAACGTTGTGGGCCTCATAGCTTGTTGGCAAATTGCACAAAAAGGTCAGCGTTGGGTAGGCCATTGCAGCAGCATTAAAAGAAGAAAGCTTTGGGGTTAGCTATATGGCCAAAAACTTGTAATCTTTACTGCAAGCACTGAAAATTTATAGAGGTTGGTCTGTAGACCAGGTAAGTTTTAGTTTGTGGGAATTTTAAAAAAAATTTAGTAAAAAGGTAATTTGAAAGTAGAAAATTCTAATTAATATAAAAAAATCTTAACGTGTGCGCAACACAACACAATTTGATTTAATTTGCAAAATAGCAGATCAAATTTTGAACGATAATGTGAAGTTTTTAGGACCCAGTGCGGGACCCATTTAGCAACACACACTGCCCAGGTGGAACTAGTCCACTAATACACCTATTCGGGTCCAACCCCTCATGAAGATTTAAAGAGTCCTTAATGGCTTCCTGAACCCCTCTGTTCAAAGGTGATCAAATAGACAGCCCTGAAGTCCAAAGAGTTGGTCGTACTTTCCCAAGACAAAAATGGGTAAAGTATGTAAATGAAAAAAGGATAATTTTCATCCAAGAGGGACATGGACACATTACCGATATATGACGATAATTTTTCCTTGTTTAAATCGACACATTACCAGCATAGTCGACACTATTTTGGTTGGGGGAGTTGCCCGTAAGAAGGTGTCGGCCAGCAGAATCGAAATCCCATCGCCCGCTTCGGAAGGACCATTAATTTTAGAAAAGTATGAAATCAAACTGACCCCATATTTTTCATAGTTTAAATGAAAGAGCACTATACATTAAACCCTGTATATATCCCGAAGGATAAACAAAAGACTTGAGGATGAGGCTCAATCAAATAAACTAAGAAAGGTATGACGTCCTTTTGTTCTGCGAAATCATGTTATTTCCCAACAAATTCCCATGATTAATATGAAAAATTAAATAGCGTTTATTTTAAGATGGGTTCGAAAAAGCTTCCTATAAGGGCAAACCCCTATAGTTAATTACATCTTAAATGACCGAAGTCACTTAAGAATACTCTCGATAAAAATCAGGAAAATTTATCTTCAAGTACTTCAGAAGGATGGGACTTTTTAATGAAATCGGACAAAGAGGTATGAAAGGGGAATGGTTCAAATTTGGGACATTTATTATGAAATCCAAAGGAGGAAGGATCTAGAGGAGAACCTTGGTGCCTTCCCAGTCTATCCCTTTAATTGGCTTCAGTTTTGAGGGAAAATATTTAAGTGTTTCATCCTACCAATTTTATTAATTTAGGGCTTACATTTGTGTGAAGCAATCACACAAATAGCTTGGAAGATGTGAGGATTTAGGTCGCGACAAATGACAACCTCAAAATCCTAAAACGAGTTAGGGCTTATATTATATAGCAGAGCTATACAAATGCCTAAAGATGACATGAGGATTTATGTTGTACCAGACGAACAACCTCGAGGTCCTATGGCTTTTTTGTTTAATTCTAAAGAAAGAAAGAAATTGATTTTGCTGATGTAGACAGATTTTGCTGCTGAAGATGGTCATGCTGCCCACTATGCTAGCTCTAAGCTCCTTGTCGTGGCGAGTTTAAGTTTTCTTGGGTGTCAAGTTATGATGTCAAATCAGGTGGCCCTATGGTTGAAGTTCTTTAAATTTTTATGGGGGATGTTAAAGTTGATTAGAGCAACACCGATTTGGATCCCACGGTTCCCTCATTCCGGCACCACTACTTTCTATTGGATTCACTTAGTCCAAATGAATTTATTAAACTAAACTTAATGAGTTCCATAATTTCATTTAGACCATGGGAAGCCTTGTTAGCAACCGTAGGTTACCTCCTCCGAGGGGTTCCCGATCATCCGATAGAGACGCCTTAATTTAGTTACAGTTGTTGTTTTGTGTGATGTGTGTGATTAAATTTTGATTTTTTTTATATTTTGAATGTTGTGGCGGTGAATTTTATATTGGTTGATTTTAACTTTAGTTTTGGTTTTGTGGCTATCCTAATAGTTTTAGTTTTCATGCAGGGTGACATTGTTGTTTAGCATGCAAATTTTGCAAGTATAACAAGTACAAGAAAGACAACACTTTAAACTATAAAAAGCATACCAGGCGAGTCTTCTGGTTCCACCACCTAAAACTTGAAATGAATGTGAGGGCAGTTCATGTAGAGGCAGAAAAGTAATATTTTGGTAGTTTTCCTAACCCTATGTCATATCTTGGTGGGTCCTTAGGAGTTTAATCAGGTATGATTTTGTTAAGCAAAACATATTAAGTTTAGTAGACCTCTAAGGTATCCAACTGGTTAGGAGGAAGAAGTAGGTCCATGCTTCCCTCTTATCACCTAGTGAATAGCCTTGAGTTCATTAAAACTTATTATTTTGCTTAATAATTCACCCTATGAACACCCTATTGCTCAATGAACATTGATGTCCTAACTATCTGTAAGTGTAGGGTCATTATCAATTGTAATTCAATTTTGAAGTTTATGTGAATGAAGACCCTTAAAGGGGGCAAGCTTAGTGTTGTTGGAACACTTAGCCAAATTTTAATCCTAATTGAGCTTGTAGTGTTTTAAAGGTCTTAAATTTTGGCTATGTTTTCTTTTCTAATCCTCGTTTAACAAATCTTGATTTAACTTAGATCACTACTAAGCTCTTAAGACATATGTGAGTGTCTTAATTAATTTTGAAAAGTTTAAGTTTTAGGTGATCATGATTCATTATTTGAATTTCATTTGAATGTCAAATAGGGGCGTTAATTATTTGATTACTAACTTCAAAAGTCATACCCCTAAGTCCTAGGTTTTTTTAATTTTAATAAACCTCGAAATATTAGTAATTTAGAAATTTATTAATTTATCCTTTTAATTAGGAAAGTGAGGAGGGTTTCTACCAATTAATCCCCTTTTAATTTTTGTCTTCCAAACAAGTTAATTAAGATCAGAGGTTGCTTATTTCCTCCTTGAATTAAGCCTAAATGTTAATTAAGGCCAAATTCATAAAATTACACTTTTTCCCCTATGGCTCTAACACTTCATAATTTGTCAAATTGAAATAAAATGACTTTGAAATTCTTATCCTACCTCATTCATGGGTAAATTAAGACATCATAGGAGAAAATGTGGTTTTTCAAAATTTAATTTAATTTATATAGTTATTTTCAAGAAAAAAGAGAATTTTCAAAGAAAATTTTTGGGAGCTCTCTCTGAGAAAATTTTAGCACCCCTCCATGGTCGTGGAGGTGAGCTTTTACAAAAATGGGCTTGGGGTGGCTGTCGTGGTCCGTGTTTGGATGCAATGTGATGCTTAGGTGGAGGGCAGAGACGCCCCAATATCTCATTTGGGTGAGGTGGCCTCTAGGTTTGAATTGGGTGTAGTTTTAGATGGGGTGGCCCTCAGTTTTGGTTTTTCCGGTGACTAGGCCAGTCAGCCATGGCAAGGGGAGGTGGATTGGAGTTCAGGGAACCCAGGAGAATATGTCACAAAAAATAAATGAGTTGAGGTTTAGTTTTGGAAAAAATATCCAAGGATTAAGCAAATATGGAATCAAAATCTTTTAATTTAGGGGACCTTTGGTCCATGGCTTAGCTTAGGTAGTTTTAATAGGTTTATTTTGGTCACTAGGGTCCAACTAATGGTTGTAGAGTCATTAATTCTTGACTTTGGGGTGGTTAGACCACATTTAGTGCATGGGTCCAAGTAGGTGCAAATGACCAAAACATGGGTTTGGGTTAGGCTAGCCATGTCCTTAATCCCAATTGATTGATTCACTTGATGTAGATGATTGTAATGAACATTTTAGGTGAAGGATGAAAAGGGTTTTGAGTTCAATTGGAGTTTGATGGATTTTGGAGATTGGTCAATTTGTGCATGTTGGGTTAGACTTGGATCTAGACTGGGCTAGGCTTGGAATTTGGCTCAATCGAATGGTCTGAATGATCAAGGGAGGTGTTATAAAGATTTTTCATGAAGGAATGGAATGGAAATTTTGGAGCTAAAGCAATGAATTTGGTGAAATTTAGAGGCATAGCCAATTTGGGGTAAAATTTTGGGCTTTTGACCTAGGTTGAAATTAAATGAAATTTAGACTTTACCAAGGCCAATTGATGGTTAATTTTGATGTGTAGGAATGTTATAAAGAGTTTTCAACATAAACCATGGCCAATTTAAGGGGCTATGGATTCAATTTCGTGAGATTAAGTCATCTGCCCAAAATTGGGGTTTTAACCTATATTAAAGTGGGGCTCACAGCATGGCCAATTGAGCTTGGATTTGGATTATTTTGGTCACATTGAGAGTGAATTTGATTTTGGGATTGAATTTTATGGAGATTGGGATCAAATTGATGGACATTTGAATTGAATTTGGGGAAATTTGGGCCTTCAAAGGCTATTTTGGGGTTTTAATCAATGATGGTCAAATTAACCAAATTTGTTCATGTGGTAGTTGAGAAAAATGAAATTGGTAATATTTTAAATATTTTGGATTTTTTTGGATTTTGGGCTAAGGAAGGGTATTTTGGTAATTTGGCAATTTTTGGTGATTTTGAGCAATTTGGGTGTTCTCAAAAGGTTTGAGATGATTTTTTGCACAGGTTTGCGTATTTTGGATAAATTTGGAAATTTTTGCCAAATTTAGGGTTTCAATGATACTTGGGTAATTTGGGGGAGTTTAGGGGCAAAAGGTCAGGATGGGTATTTTGGGTAAGATTGGAGAACTCACCACCAAAAGTAAGCCTTGGACCAATGGAAACCCCATTTGCGTCCGTTATGTATTGATCTTAGTTAAACCCCAACCTAGGGCTAGTAGGTTTAGGCGACCATCTACATGAGTATCCCAAACGTATCACGGGATCAAAGTCAAGAAATTTTGGGTTTAGGGTAATGAGTGGTTGTGAGTGAAGTGAGTGCCTTATTTCTAGCCCAACACCCAAGGTCAACCCTAGAGTCAAATAGCTTTATAGGAACTCTCCTTGAGCTCCCCCATAATGACCCCACCTACTAATTGCTAGAGGTTAGGACCAATATGTGGAACTTCAAGTTGAGTAAAGAAGAGTTTGGAATTTCTAATTGTGAGGGTACCTTTTCTAGTTCTCTAAGAATGGTCAATAGGAAGGTCCTATGGCTAAACCTTAGGCTACAAAAGAGAAAGACTAGACCTCAACCAACAATGAGGTCAACAGTGGCTTAGAAAGTCAGCTCGATCAGGAGCTTGCATCACCAGAGACAGACACTCAGACAATTCGTTTTTATTAAATTTCCATCAGAGTAAATATGATATGCATTAGACATGCTTAGCCTATGATATGTACTTGGCATGGGATATTTATGGATGTACTTTGATGCAGTCAGCGTAATTATACTTTTTGAGGCTTTGGCCTACACTCAACCTGTAACACATGTTGAAGCAGATTAATGAAATCTTTTTTAGAAATTTTGTCAGTTTGCTCAATTGCCCTTTTGTGCAATGGACAAAAGCCACAGATCCACACGTTGGTTCCAAACTACAAATAACAAAGAACAAAGAACAAAACAATAAAAACTTAATAATAAAGCTCAAATAAAACACTCTTTAAAAAAAAATCAATCAACATAAATAAAATTTTGAAAAAACATCTTTTGAAAAGTAAACGTGATAAAAACAATAAGAAAAGAAAATAAATCGGTTGAGTTGATTCTCCCGATTTCGGGGTCTCTTACTCTTTGCTCTAGTAGCACGACCATCCTTGTATGCACTAAATCACACAAAATTTCACATATCTTTCTCACCAATGTCAACCCTTTCACATGACACATATCTATGGGTTTAACACCACGAACAATCTGTAACTTTTAATTCTCATTTTGGAATCGACCCTTAACTTCTGATTCCATCCTGTCGAGGTTGGTCCCTAGCTTCTAACTCTCTCTTGAGATTGATCCTTAACCTTCAATTCTCATTATAGAATCAGTACTTAAATTCTGTTTCCACCCTTCCGAGGTCGGTACCTACATTCTGACTCTCTTTCTGAGATTGATCCTTAACTTTCAATTTTCATTTCAAAATTGGCCCTTAACTTTTGATTCCCTCTTTTTGAGATCATTCCCTACATTCTGACTCTCTCTCTTGAGATTGATCCTTAAATTTCAATTCTCATTTTGGAAATGGTCTTTAACTTAGGATTCCCTCCTTTTAAGGTCAGTCACCAATTTCTGACTCTCTCTTAATATTAATCCTTAACTTTCAATTCTCATTTTGAAATCATTCCTTAACTTCTGATTCTCTCCTTTCGATGTTGGCCCCTAACTTCCGACTCTTTCTTGTTATTGATCATTAAATTTCAATTTTCATTTTAGAATTGGCCTTTAACTTCTGATTCCCTCCTTTTGAGGTCGATCCTTAACTTTTGACTCTCTCTTGAGATTGATCCTTAACTTCCAATTCTCATTTTGGAATCAGTATTTATCTTTTGATTCCCTCCTTTTGAGGTCGGTCCCTAACTTTCGACCCTCTTGAGATTGATCCTTAACTTTTAATTCTTATTTTGGAATCATTCATTAACTTCTGATTCCCTCCTTTCGAGGTCGGTCCTTAACTTCCGACCCTCCCTTAAGAAGTGATCCTCAACTTTCAATTTTCAATTTGGAAGCAACCCTTAACTGCTAATTCCATCATTTTGAGGTCGGTCCCTAACTTCTGACTTTCTCTTGAGAATTGATTCTTAACTTTAAATTCTCATTTTAGAATCAGTCCTTAACTTCTGATTTCCTCCTTTTGAGGTTGGTCCCGAACTTTGACTCTCTCTTGAGATTGATCATTAACATTCAGTTCTCATTTTGGAATCAGTCCTTAACTTCTAATTCCCTCCTTTTGAGGTCGGTCACTAACTTCTGACTCTCTCTTGAGATTGATCCTTAACTTTCAATTTTCATTTTACAATCAGTCCTTAACTTCTGATTCCCTTCTTTCAAGGTCGCTACCTAAATTCCAACTCCCTTTTTGGAATCGATACCTAAATTTCAATTCCCACCCTGGGCTAAGCACTTACTGATTCACGTCCTCTATAAATACCTGAAGCTTGATAACTCAAACCCACTCTCTAGTCCCCAGCGAGAGTTCTTACCTTTTGATTTTGATCAAATATTCACTTTTTAACTCCCTAGTGGAAAAAAATATCACACAAAATTCTACACCTCATTTTATGTCTGTTGACTTTGGAGTTTGTATTGGTCTTGTTGATCTCGTCGGACAACGCTAATATGCGCGGTGTGCTTGCCCAACACACCACACCTATTGGGGGTCCATTTATTGACCTCACTTTTGGTTGAGGTTTAATTTATTCTCTTTAGTAGCCTAGCGTCTAGCCATAGGAATTTCCTGTTAACTATTCCTGAAAAACTAGAAAAGGAACCCTCACCATTAGAAATTCTACACTCCTCTTTTCTTAACTTGAAGTTCTACATATTGGTCAAAACCTCTAGCACTTAGTAGGTGGGGTTAATTTGGGGGAGCTCAAGGTGAGTTCCCATAGGACTGCTTGCTCTTTGGGTTGACTCTGGGTGTTGGTCAAAACCCCCAAATTGCCTTTAAAGGCCCAATTTCCCCAAATTCACCTCAAATATCCATCAATTGGCCCCCAATTCCCCTCACTTTTAATTCTAAACTCAAAATCACATTTCATATGACAAATCTAAACCAAATCCAAGCTTAATTGGCCCGTGCTTTGAGCCCAATTTTGATCTAGTCAAACCCCCAATTTTGGCCCTACGACTTAATCCCACAAAATTGAACCCCATGACCTACTCAATTGGATCAAATTTAAATCCTAAACTATTCATAACACTCCTATACATAAAAATTGGCCTTCAATTGGCCTTGGTGAAGCCTCAATTTCATTTAATTTTAACTTAAGTCCAAGAATCCCCAAATTTGTCCCAAATTGGCTGTCCCAAAATTCCACCAAATTGAATGCCCTAACCCCAAAATTGGCACCCAATTTATGTTGAAAACTCTTCATTACATTCATATTGACCATTTTTAACAATCAATTTGGACTTATCCCATTCTTAGCCCAATCTAGGCCCAAGTCTAGCCCAATATGCTCAAAGTGACCAAATTTCCAAAATCCCTCAAATAAATAATGAAATAATCCTTAATGGGTGTAGAATTAGAGGACTTTAGAGTGACAGTTTAAAGCACCTAATTTGGTCTATTTTTTAGTTTTTGATGCAAGATGTTAGCCTCAGGGTGGACAGATAAGAGGGAACTCTAGAGTGAGAGCTAGTATCTTCCCTATCTGGACCGTCTTCAGAACTATTCAAACTTTAGATTAACCAAGGTTCTTTATAGCATCTATATTAAGGGTAAGGAAAATAATTTCTCCTATTTGTCACAATCTCTCTCACTACTTATTTTACTTTACACAATTCACTAATTTCATTCAATGAGGAAGGGTACTTTTAATATATTAAACCCCACTTTCGGATTTTCACTATATATTTTAGTTTAGAAGTAAAAGTAGTATTGTAGTGATAATTGTAGGATATAATTAAAATAAAACACTTATCAACCTTCCAAGCTAGGGTGTGTTAGTCTAAACTAGAACTTCTCTTGAAAGTTGCTGTGATTAACCTCAATCTCCGTGGGATTAATATTCGAGACTTAATCAAAAAGTCATATATTACTTGATAATGATAAGTATACTTGCGTAGAATCCCTACAAATATAATTGAAATCTTACTTTGCTTGGGATCATGTTTTTGATACCATTACCGAGGATTAAAATCTTCAAGTTGTGGGGTCAACTTCATAAATCTTTACACATAAGAAACTATCGGGGATAAAGTTTTTTGCACCGTTGTCGGGGATCGCAACAGTTGATCATGACTTTTAGGAGATATTTAGTCAAAGTAATTGGGCTTAGACTTGGAAAAGTGTATTATCCTAAAAATTGTTTCTATGTCAAAAGTGTTTGTTTTTTGTTTGAAAATTTGTTGTGAAAAACCTGTTTGTGTGAAAAACAAGGTGTTTTTGAAAATGTTTTGTTGTGCTAAATATATTTTTTTGTTTTATTTCCTTAATTTTTAAGGTATTGTTTGTTGTGTTACGTATACGAAATAAAAGATCTACATAACTTGTGCCTTATGATCCCGACATAGAAAAAAATCAAGAAATAGAAAGGACTTGAAACACTAGAAATGGAAATGGAAAACATTCAAAATAATAACAGAATATCATCATAAATCTTTGATGGACTATGTAAATCCTATGATAGATGAAATTCACTTAAGTATATAAACCCCTATTGTAGAAGCTAAGTTGTTTGAAATTAATCTAATGATTATCCAACTAGTGTAGAAGAACAAGTTTGGGGAAACTTCTTTGGAGGATCCCTATTTACACTTATCAAATTTTATTGAACTTTGTTCTACATTTCATTATAATGGCATGTTAGACGATTTTTTACCTCACTTTTGGTTCAGGTTTAGTTTTTCCTTTTTAGTAGCCTAGGTTCTAGCCTTAGGAATTTTCTTTTTGACTATTCCTAGAAAACTAGAAAAGGAACCCTCGCCATTAGAAATTCTACACTCCTGTTTGCTCAACTTGAAGTTCTACATATTGGTCCTATCCTCTAGCACTTAGTAGGTAGGGTCAATATGGGGAGTCTAAGGTGAGTTCCCATAGGACCACTTGCCCTTAAGGTTGGATCTGATGTTGGTCTGAAGCTGGTTCACTCACTTGCACTCACTTGCACTCATTATCACCTATACCCACTCACAACTCTAAACCCAAAATTGTTGACTTTGATCCATTGACCTTTTGGGAGACTCATGTAGATGGTCCCCTAAACCCACTAGCCCTAAGCTAAGGCTAGTACATAAAGGACACTAATGGAGATTCCATTGGTCCATAGCTCACTCGTGGTGATTGACACCCCAATTCTACCAAAAATACCCAATTTGATCTTTTATCCCCAAACCTACCTAAATTACCTAAACACTCGCAAATCCCAAATTTGGTAAAAATCCTCAAATTCATCAAAAATATAAAAACTTTTTCAAAAATCATTTCAAACCTTTTGAAAATACCCAAGCTACCCAAAACTACCAAAAAATTCCAAATTTACCAAAATATCCCCAAAATTGCCAAAATTACAAAAATACCCTTGGCACGCCAAACTTTCCCAAAACCTTCCAAATCACTCCAAATATCTCCAAAACCCATTTGGACTTTTCAACTGAACACAATTTGGCCAATTTGACCATTTTGATGAAACCCCCAAACTGCCTTTAAAAGCCCAATTTTCCCCAAAATCACCTCAAATGTCCATCAATTTGACCCCAATTCCCCTCAATTTCAATTTTAAACTCAAATTCACCTTTCATATGACAAATATAAACCAAATCCAAGCTTAATTGGCCATTCTTTGAGCCCAATTTTGATCCAATTCAAACCCCCAATTTTGGCCCTACGACTTAATCTCACAAATTTGAACCTCATGACCTACTCAATTGGCCCCAACTTGAATCCAAAATTCTTCATAACACTTCTATACATCAAACGTGACTTTCAATTAGCCTAGGTGAAGCCTCAATTTTATTTAATTTTGACCCAAGTCCAAGAATCCCCAAATTTACCCCAAATTGGCTGTCCCCAAATTCCACCAAATTGAATGCCCTAACCCTAAAATTGGCACGCAATTTAAGTTGAAAACTCTTCATTACATTTGTATTGACCATTTTTAACAATTGATTTGGACTTACCTTAACCTTATCCCAATCTAGACCCAAGTCTAACTCAACATCCAAAGTGACCAAATTTCCAAAATCCCTCAAATTGAACCCCCAATTGAACTAAAAATCACTTCAATCATTCACCAAAAATCTTCATGACAATCATCTACACAATGTTTATCAATCAATTTGGCTCAAAGTTATGGCTAGTATAATCCAAAACCAACTTTGAGCCATTTGTACCCAAATTGGACTCATGAACCAAAATATACTTAGCCATCCTAAAGTCACCAAATTAATGTCCCCACAACCACTAAGCACACCTTATTGACCAGGATAAACCCTTTTGGACCAGCCATGGTGAGCTATAATGGGTTCCTGAATTAAGGTATTTTAGCCCATTTTTGGGCCTTAACCAAATATCTCCCCCATCATCACTTACCATTGAAAGTAATTTATAAATAAACCTCCCTCTGTGTCACCTGACTCTCTGGCCACTTCCCCTAGCCCTGTCTACCGACCTAGTTGCCGAAAAACCCCAAAACCAAAATCCCCAAGGCCAAATCAAACCCAATTTCAACCATAGAGGCCACCTCATCCAAATTGCTCTTGAGGGCTCCTCAGCCCTCCACATAAGCACCATTTTACACCCAAAGAAAGCTCTGAGCTCCCCTCTCCAGCCATGGCTATAAAACCCCACCTCCATGGCAAACATAGAGGTGCTAAAATTTTCTCTAGGAGACCCCTCTAAATTGCTCCCATAGCCTCTTTGAAACCTCCTCAGTGCAACCCAACCACTTCTCTGCCCTTATTCCCCTTGTGAGAGTTCAATTTTTTAGCTCAAATCTTTGTCGGGGATACGACAAAACTCTCCATGCCTCCACAGTACATAAAAATCAAAGTTAACTCACCCACACATTCACAACTATGCAAGGAGACAAAGCCCCATCAAAACCCCCTCACATAGAGCCTCTACACTAGACTTTAATCAACACCCAAATTTGAACTTGATCAAATTTGGTTCTAGACCTTTCACCACAACCAAAGGCTCAATCCCTAGCCTCCTTGGACCTCCACAAACATGTCAAGCACCTCTAATGCAAGCTTCCCTTCTTAGAGAAAAGGTATTGAACTTCCCCTCTTTCCGAGCCTATTTTGATTCTCCATTTGATTAGAGTTAATTTAATGGCATGTTTATCATATGGATATGTCTGTCACACTTAGACGAGTCCATATGATCAAACCCGAGATCATTTGGTTGAGAAATGAGGTAAATTTTAAGTTCTTAGGGTTAACTGTTATGGGCTCACACTAGTTGAGGACGATGACGCGGAACCATTGGATCGCGGGTGTATCAAATGGAAGGCTTTGATTACGTCGGATGGGAGCATGGTTCATAAAGAAGGAGCTAACTCAAATTGCGGTGCCGAAGAAAAAGACGCCGCGTGGAGCTTCGGAGACATCGAGTATGATGTGGCGCAGCGTGTTTAAATAGAAAAATAGGAATTTAAATAATTAATAAAATGATCCTTAACTTCAAAAATCCATATCTTGGAGTAGAAAAATCTCAAAAATAAAAGAAAAAAATCTTAGTGATCAGTGAATAGAGGAGAACAATGTGGAAATAGTTTGAAGTTTATTTGACGCATATTTTATTTTTAATTAATTAAATATGATTTTGAGTCTTTTAACTCTCTATGCAAGTAGACATTTCACCATAACTTGATATTTTGGCATGTTGTTGCATCTGCCATGGGGGATATTATGTGATTTTTCCAAGGTTAGAGAAGTCCTCTAGACAGAGATCCATATTTTTCAAATTTATGATTATTATTGGCATAAATTAATCATAATAATTATCATGTTGCTTAGAAAAATCCAAAGAAATATTGGAAGGTTTATTATGACTAGAGAACCCTTTGAAACATTTTTAATGCGCTATGCCATTAAGAACACACTTAACTCTCACAAAACTCTAAAACACAAAGAAAATTATATTGGGAGAAATAATCATATAAATGACTTGATTTTGATTCTCTACTGTGGTTAAAAGTTCATAGAACACCCCACAAAACTTTCAAAACATTTGGAGTTCGTTCGCTAACTTAACTTTGTTATCTAAATTAAATGACATTTTTGACACTAAAATAATTTTTAATAATTAAAATATAACTTACAAAATTATAAAAATTCATTTTGGGAGTTCTCTGTGATAAGCAAAATTTTCTAAAAATAAAATTGTAATTAAAATAAAAACTTTATTTTTTAAGCTTATTTTAATATTTAAATAATTAAAAATTAATAAAAATAACAAATTTGATAAAATTTATGGAAACGTTCTAATTTTTTCCCTAAGCATTTAGGGGCATGTGGAATATTTTGACTAATTTTCAAAGTGAAGATATTGAATTATAAAGATAAAAATAATTTTTAAAAGCTAAAAATGATTTTTTTTCCTTATCTTTCACTTAAATAATTCTAATAGTTGAAAGAAAAATCAGAAAAATATGAAATTTATTTCTCTCGGTTCTTCAACCTCAGGGAGATTTAATAAAAATGCGAAAGTTAATTTTTCACAATTAAAATATTTTATAATTAATTAACACTCCATAAATAAAAATTATTATAATAATTCAAATATAACTCAAGAAATCATGAAATTCGGTATTAATGGTTCTCTAGTCAAAGTCTACCTCCAGTAAGAATTTCAAGGATTAGGCTTTGCCTGGATCAAGTTATGAAATTTTCTTTGAAAAATCATATTTTTGAATATCAATAATTATATAAATTAAATTGAAATTTAAAATTCACATTTTTCTCCTCTAATGTCTTAATTAACCCATGAGTAAGGTAGGATGACAATTCTAAAGTCATTTGAATTAAATTTGATAAATTATGAAGTGATAGAGTTTTAGGGGCAAAAGTGTAACTTTGAGAATTTGGCCTTAATTAACATTTACGCTTAATACAATAAAGGGAAATGGGGAACCCTTTTGATCCTAATTAACATAAATGGATGACCAAAACATAAGGGATTAATTGGTGAGACCAATCTCATATTTTCTTAATCAAAGGATAAATTTGCAATTTCTTAAGTCATTAAAATTTGGGAGATCTATTGAATTAAATGATCCTAGACTTTGGGGTATGATTTTGGGTGTTAATAACTCATTAATTTAATACCCCTATTTGATGATTCAAGTGACATCAAATGTTTTGATGGATTATTATCAATTAAAATTTAATCTCTTTCAAAATGTCTAAGACATCCACCAAGGACTTAAGGGCTTAATAATGACCTAAGCTAAATAAACTTTTGTTAAATGAGGATTAGAAAAGTAAATATAACTAGAAATTGAACACTACAAGCCCAAATTAAAGCTAAAATTGGCTAAGTATCTTAATAGCATTAACTTGCCCCTTTTAAGGGTCTTCACCCACATAATTTTCAAATTAAATGACAAATGATGATTACCCTACTCTTAGGGATAATTGAAGCATCGATGTTCACTGAACATTAGAGGTATTTATAGGATGAATTATTAAGCAACATAATAAGTTTAAATGAGCTCGAGACTTTTCATCAGGCGGGGAGGGGAAGCATGGACCTGCTCTTTCTCCTGACCTGTTGGATACCTCGGAGGTCTAATAAACTCACTACGTCTCGCTTAATAAGATTATCTTTAATTGAATTAATAGGGGCTCACCAAGATAAGATTTAAGATTTGGTAGATCAACAGAACTTATTTTTCCACTTTACATAAAATGCCCTTAAATGCATTTTGAGTTTCAGGTGGTGGAACGAGAAGACTCATCAGGTACGCTTTTACAGTTTATAGTACAGTCTTTTTCTACACTTTCTACACTGCACTCTTATGCTTACAAAACCTACATGTTAAATGACGATGCCACCCTGCATTAGAACCAAAACTGCTAGGATAATCGTACACCAAAACCAAAACTAAAATCAGCAAAGATAAATATCACCGTCACAACATTCAAAATATAAAATAGCTCAAAATTTAATCACAAACATCACAAAAAGCCATAACTGCAACTAGATTAAGATGTTTCTATCGGATGATCGGGAACCCCTTGGAGGAGGTAACCTATGGTTGCTAACAAGGTTTCCCGCAATCTAAATGAAAGTATGAAGTTCATTAAGTTGAGTTTAGTAAATTCATTTAGACTAAGTGAATCCAATAGAAATAAGTGGTACCAGAATGAGGGAACCGTAGGATCCTAGCAAGTGTTGCTCTAATCAACTTTAACATCCCACATAACATTTAAAGAACTTTAGCCATAGAATCATCTCATTTGACATCATAATCTGACACCCTAGAAAACTGAAACTCATCATGACGAGGAGCTTGGAGCTAGCATGGTGGGCAGCACGGCCATCTTCAACAGCAAAACATGTCTTCCCCAGCTAAACCAATTTCCTCCCTTAGAATTAAACAACAAGCCAGAGAACTTCGAGGATGTTTGCTTATGCAACATAAATCCTCAACTTATCTTTAGGCTTTTGTATGTCTCTGCTATATAATATAAGTCTTAACTTATCTTAGGATTCTGAGGTTGTCGTTCGTCATGACCTAAATCCTCACATCTTTCAGCCTATTTGTGTGATTTTTTCACACGAATGTAAGCCTTAAATTAATAAAATTAGGAGGATAAAATACTTAAATAATTATCCTCTAAACTGAAGCCAAATAATAGGATAAACTAGGAAGTCATTGAGGTTCTCCTCCGGATCTATGACATCCCCTATTTCTTCCTCCTTTGAACTCTACAGCAAAATGCTCCAAATTTGAATCATTCCCCTTTCACACCTCTTTGTCTAATCTCGTTAAAAAGTCCTATCCTTTTGACCTCTTCATAGATAATATTTACTAATTTTTATTGAGGGATTTCTTAGGTGACTTCGGCCATTTAAGATGTAATTCACTATTGGGGCTTGCCCTTATAGGAAACTTGTCCGAACCCAACTTAATATATACCCTATTTAATCCTTCATATTGAATAGAGTAAATTATCGGAAAATAAAATGGTTACACAGACCAAAGGAATGTCATATATTTCTTAGTTTATCTGATCGAGCCTCATCCTCAAGTCATGTGTTTATCCTTCGGGATAGATATAGGGTTTGAGGTATATTGCTCTTTCATTTAAACAATAAAAAATATGGGGTCAGTTTGATTTAATATTTTTATAGTAGTTATATATATATATATATATATATATATATATGCAATCATAATACAATGGAGCTGTTTGGGGTGGCGGCTCGTGCTCTGCTAGGGTTTCCATGGCTCCCTGGTCTGGTTGGTTGGTAGGCGGGTGGGGGACGTTTGCTTCTTCTTATTTGCTGATTATTTGGTGGGCTAGAGGTTCTTCTTGCACTTGGTTTTCCTCAGATTGCTGTAGTTTTTTTGTTGTTGCTCTTCTGGGTTTTCCTTGTTTCTGTTTTCTCTGGCTGAGTTGGGGTTGTCACTTGGTCTGTGGTGGTGACCACTTTGGCGACTAGGGTGTGTTTTCCTGCTGAAGTCTTCCTTGCTATTGGATTTGGTGGGGAAGCGTTTAGCTGTCACTTGGTTTACTGTTCCATTATTTTTTGGCTTGTTGGTTCTCTGTTTGGTGGTTCATCTCCTTTTTACTTGTGCTCTGAATGGCTAGTAACATTGCTTTGGACACAAATATCCAATGAGCCAAGGCCACCTATGCTGGGGTGGTTGGTCACCCTAAGGAGAATTTATAAAATATGGATAAGTTAGTTTTTCCACAGAATTTTCATGATACTTTAGCTGGCAAAAGGACTTCTCCTTGTATTCACCCCCTTGGGTGTAAAGAAGGGGAACCTCCTGTTTATTTTTCTCCTCAGGAGGTTATTTCATTAAATGAAGAGGTTAAGCTTACTTTGGTAGGGAAAATCCAGCTTGGTCACCCTAAGATGTAACTCTTAAGGAGCTTCTTTGAGTCCTTAAACTTTATTGGTGATTGTCAACTGGGGATGCTAGATGGCATGCACTTGCTTATTCAACTGACAATAGAAGATGATTATGCTAAGCTCTTTGCCAAGCAATCTTTAGTTATTGGAGGGGTTACCATGAAACATTTGAAATGGACTCCTGGATTTGATCCTAGCAAAGAACCTCTCGTGGTTCCTCTTTGGTTCAAGCTTTTTGGTCTCCCTATTCCATACCTCAAGTTGAATTCCCTTTTTATTATTGGGTCTGCTTTAGGAAGACCCCTTAAAGTTGATGCTCATACTTATAACAAGGCAAGGCCAGCTCTTGCTAGAATTCTTATTGAAAGAGATATCACCTTACCTGAAGTTAAAAGAGTGTGGATAGGCTCTGAACATGATGGCTTTTGGTTGGAGGTGATCCTTGAACAAAGCCCTTGTTATTATCAACATTGCCAGATGTTTGGTCACACTAGGGATAGGTGATATAGGCTACACCCTCCAGTGAAAAGAAAATAGTCTTCTATGAAAGAAATTTACTCCACTCGACTTCCTGGGGTTAATGAGGATGGCCTACAAGATGAGGCTCTGAGCTCTCCAACCCCTTTTGTTTCTAATACACCTCCTTCCCCTCCCAAAGAAGTGCTAAGAGAGGAACCCAACATCATTACTACAGTTTCCCCCACAGTTCATTCCTTTGAGGAGAGGTTGCAGGATCTACTCCAGGAACAACAATTGGAGACACAACATGTGATTGAAGGAGAGAAGGTTACTGATTTGAACCACCTATTGGGGGAGGACTGGGTTATGCAGACCTCTAAGAGAAAGAAAAAACAAACCACAAAATCTCAAAGATTACAAACAGAGGCAGCTTCCATTGGCAATATTCTGAAGGTTGGATCATCTCCTGGACCCTCTAGAGGCAGAACCGGATCTAGATCACAACCCTCAGTCCATATTTACCCTCAAAATGTTTAAATTCTATCCTGTTTGGTTGTTGGCCTCTGGTCATTTTAAGTCTGTCGAAAGACTTTTAATTTTTTTCCTTAGCTTCAATTGTCATATGTTGAGAATGGGTCTCTATTACATTTGAGTGATGGCAAACTTCTATCAACCTTTCTATATCTTTTATATAAGAAGATATGGAAGATTGTTTATTCTCTTACTTTTGTTTCAATTCAGCAAGTCACTAGTCAATTTTTTTGGTTGTTGTGATAACAGTAATATTTTGAGAATGGGTCTATCTGGCCTTTGAGTGATGGTAGATTCCTACCTGCTGTTCTCTACCGCCTTTCTAGAAAGATATGGGAGCCTTCTAATTTTCTTCCTATGTCTCATTTCAGCAAGTCATTGGTCATTTTTCTAGGCTATTAGGATAGCAGTCCTTTGGTTTCCACTTCCCTTATCTATCAAATGATTAATTTGATGTGCTGGAACATCAGGGGGATTTCAGATCAGAAATCATTAATCAGAATTAAATAGTTGGTAAGGAAGCATAAGTTATTGTCTTTTACTATTCTTGAACCTTTGATTCACTGTACCCCTTGCAGATTTAAAAAACACTTCCCAAGTTTCAACTACAATTACAATATTAATAACTAAATTTGGTATTTCTATAGAAGGAATCTGAATGTTCAGATCTTTGATGATCAACCTCAATTTCTTCATATTCAGCTTCTATGGGATTTTCTACAAGTTGAGACTATCTTCATTTATGTTAGGAGTTCTGCAAGTGATAAAGCTACATTATGGAAACAAATCCAGCATCTTAAATCTTCTATTAATGGACCTTCGATCATTGGTGAAGACTTTAACAGTATAGCTAGATTGAATGAAAAATGGGGAGGGAAACCTATGGATATTACACAAATGTTACTCTTTAATCAGAACATCAGAAACACTGACCTTACTGAACTTCCACATTAGGGGCCTCTTAACACTTGGAGAAGAGGCAAACTTTTTGAGAGAATTGATAGATTCCTGGTCAATCAAGCTTGGCTGGATACCAACTTTATGACTACTATTTCCCATCTTCCTTACAATTGTTCTGATCATAGGCCTTTGCTAATCTCTATATCCCTTAATATTGTTGCTCCCTTACCAAGATTCAAATTCTTTAATGTATGGGTGGAACATCCTGAATTTCTTTCTTTTATTAAGTCTGTCTGGCTACCTATTTCATCCTTCCCTCCTTGGATTAAATTATGGCAAATTTAGAAAAAAGTTGCTAAATTGCTAAAAGCTTGGAATTGGAACTGTTTTAGCAACCTTACAGTAAAAGTTGAAGAGGCTAAAGCTATTGTGAAACAGATTGAATTAAACATTCAGATGGGGCTCTCTGATGAACAAAACCTGATATTAGCTAATGCTAATCTATTTCAAGCTATTCATTGGGAGGAGGATTTCTAGAAACAAAAGTCAGCCATCAAATAGTTTGTTGATGGGGATAGGAATACAAAGTTTTACTATGCCTGTATTAAATAAAGAAGACACTCCAACACCATCTTGAAGATTAAAAATCACAATGGCATTTGGATCCAAGGTACTGATCTAATTCACAGAGATGCTATAGATCACTTTCAAAATCTTTTATCTGAACCTCATGAGGCTACTCTCCTGAACTTTGACCCTAGCTTACTTAATGAGAAATTATTTAATATTCATTGCCTGAATTTAACATTTATTCCTACTGATAAAGAAATTTGGAAAGCTTTTTGTTCTATTGATGGTGATAAAGTGGCTGGTGCAGATGGTTCTACTTCTACTTTCTACATAAAAACTTGGGAGGTGGTAAAAGTTGATGTTGTGGAAGTTGTCTAGGGCTTCTTTAGTGGGGAGCATATGCCACATTAATTTACTCAATCCACCATAACTTTAATCCAAAAGGGAGACCAAAAATCTAATTCTGATCATTTTAGACCCATCTCTCTTACCACTGTGATGTCTAAGCTTATTAGCAATCTATTGGTTTTTAGATTAAAACCACACTTATCTCGGATGATTTCTCCTAGTCAGTCTGCTTTTGTTACAGGAAGATAAACTACTGATAATGTGCTACTTACACATAAGCTTTTTTTGGATATTCACAATCCTTGCAGGGGGGGGG
>JXCR01097944.1:0-11376 GCA_002079205.1 Phalaenopsis hybrid cultivar | reverse complement strand
GGGGGGGGGGGGGGTAATCTCATATATAAGCTGGACATTTGTAAAGCTTATTATACTATCAATTGGAATTTTATCTTGGAGGTTCTTAAAGCTAGGGGATTTCAAAATTCCTTCTGCCAAATCATTCACAGTTGGCTTCATAATAATTCTTATACCATTCTTCTTAATGGGAATTCTCAAGGGCATTTCCAAGCTACTAGGGGAATCAAACAAGGGGAACCCCTTTCTCCATACATTTTCATTTTTGTTATAGACTACTTATCTAGGCTTCTTAACCATAATTTTTCTGAAAGGGAATATCTCAGATTTTCTAATAAAGCAATTTTTTTCATAAGTCATTTATGTTATGCTGTTGACTTCATATTGTTTTCTAAGGCCTCAAAACAAGCAGTGAAGAAGGTGGTCAGTTTGCTGAACTTGTTCCAACAGATCTCTGGTCTCTCTTTGAACTCAAAGAAATGTCAACTTATCCTTAGCAATAAGCTCAATTCTACTGCCAAAAACTAGATTAATGATTTCACTAGTTTTAAATCTGCTACCAGCCCCTTGGTTTATCTTGGGGTACAGTTGATTAAAGGTAGGAAGAAGCAAACTCAATTTGATGAGGTGATTTCTAAAATTTCCAAACAAATCTCTTGTTGGACTAACTCTTATTTGTCACAGGGGGGAAGGTTAACCTTAATTAAAATTATCCTAACTTCTTTCCCTATGTATATTATGTAAATGCTGAAAATGAAATAAGGCACACAGAAAACTTTAGAGGTGATGTTGAATAAATTCTTGTGGGAAGGCAATTATAAACAAGCTCACTGGTATAGTAGGGATAAGCTTTGCCTGCCTCTTGCTGCAGGGGGGCTTAGCATGAAGTCTTTCCAACAACTTCATGAAATCTTCTATTTTAAACTCTAGATTAAATTCTTAGAACAAAAGTCTTTGTGGGCTTATTATATGAAGTTAAAATATTGAAAGCACTCCAATCCAACAATTATCTGCAGAAAATCTGAGGATTCTAGAATTTGGACTGAGCTCCTGCATATTAGGTGTGTGGCTGAAGACCTTTTTATATGGGATGTGGGAGAAGGAAGAGTTGATTTTTGGTTAGATAATTGGCTTCTTGAGGGTAAATTGGAACCATCAACCTCTCTGGACTCAGCTATCTACACCCCTATTCATTGAACAAGACTTTGAAAACATACAAACAAAGTACAAAATTCAAATCAAATTACAATGAATATACTTAACTCTAGTAGAAATAAAACTCTCCTTGTATAGCAAAAGCAATCTCCTTACAATCCTCTCCAAGAACAAACTGAAAAGAAAAGAAGAAATCTCTCACTCTCTCTCTTTCTCTATCACCTTGTCGCCCCGCTTAGAGCTCAAACCCAAGCCTTATTCTCTTCTTCTCCAAGTCTTCTTCTGCTCTTTCAATTAATCCAAGCGTCTAAGAGTTGTTTTAAAAACATTTCCAAGCTTTTTTTTATAATTTCCCAAGAGATGCTTAAGTGTCTCTTCAAAACTGTTCAGATTTAATGAATCTTCCAAATGGTGCCTCAATTGCCTCTTCAAAACTCCATATAAGCACCCCAAATTCTTCTAAAAATTCAATTTTTTTTCATTTTTAATGAATTCCCTAAGATATGCTTGAACCATCGCTTCAAAAATTGTCCAAATCCGACGCATATTCTAGAAGATATGTTAAAAACCATCACTGGCGCCTAAGCACAATTTTTGGGCGCTTAAGCGCCCCCTTCTCTGTCTGGTGGCACCTAAGCCCCATTTTGGTCACTTAAGCGTAAGGTCCAAGTACTTAAGTGTCTGGTTTATGTCCCCTTAGCGCCGGTGTGCCCCGATTTGCTCCAACTTGCTCCATTTTGGTCCATTTTTGTTCCTTTAGCTCCAATCCCTCCAAACTCTTCAATTTGATGTACCTACAACAAAAACCACAAGAAAGCATACCTTTAAATTGTAATATCATTATAAAATGAAGCATAAAAAATAGTTCATTTTTAGGCGTATCAAAATGCCCAAACCTGAACATTACTTGTCCTTAAGTAATACTACATTTTTAAGATAATTTACGTAGAATAGATTTAATGGGTCATCCCTTAGAATTTTTAAAATTTTATTCTAAAAATGTGATAGTTCAAATTAGAAGAACTTCTAGTGAATCAAACTAGCCTAGGGTCTAAAATGTTTATCATCAAATTTGGAAATTTGTTTTCCTATCTAGTTCAGAAATATTTGCAGATTTTTCAAACTTCAGATCTTATGAACTTTAATTTCTAGACTTAAGAACTCTCTTAAAAATATTTTTTACTAATATATGTACAAAAAGAAAGCTTAAGATTGTTCTAAGTTCTTTACTCTAGAAAAGCTCAAGTGAAACCAATTTTTTATTAGGACTTCTACTCAAGCTTCTCCTCACTTTATTCTTTTTTCTCAGGATCTTTTTGATCCATTATTATTATTTTTTCTTTTTTTTTGTAGATCAGGATTACTATATCTATATAAGTCTTTAAATAATTTTGAATTCAACTATCCTCCTCTAAAGTTAAAACTTATTACTTTCCTTCACTTGAAAAGATGTACATTTTTTTTAAAAAATACTTTCTAAAGGAGCCTTAAATGTTTGAAAATAAGAATTCTTACATTTTCAAAAAAAAAAAAAAATTCTTACTAAAGATAGTTATTCATTTTCCCAAGTTCTCAACTAAATATCCATAACTCTTGGTTCACCCTTTTCACTAAAAATATCAACTAAGTTTTCCTACTCCATTTCTATATTTAAAATTTAACGTCATTAAGATGACTCCACATAGCAATAATCATTAGAAATAAAATAAAATTTTATTTTTAATTATTTTGAAAATAAGTAAGGTTTAAATTTGAAACATTTTTCTTTCCCCCCCAAGCTTAAGCTCAAATTTGTGTATCAATGAACTGCAAAAATATGAGGCAGGGAAAGATCACTTTTACAATTTACTACACATTCTACAAAAATATCAACAAATAACACATCGTAGAACATTACAATAGAAAGTAAATCTAACCTAAACATGCTTGACATAACACTATAAAGGAATTTTAAATAGTAGACATGTACAAAATGAAGATTAAATAGTAACACATTTTAAACTTCATAAAGGAATTGTTGGATG
Source organism: Phalaenopsis hybrid cultivar (assembly GCA_002079205.1). Taxonomy (NCBI): domain Eukaryota; kingdom Viridiplantae; phylum Streptophyta; class Magnoliopsida; order Asparagales; family Orchidaceae; genus Phalaenopsis; species Phalaenopsis hybrid cultivar. Next base: position 8,218 of record JXCR01097944.1, on the reverse strand, counting down.
CTAACAAGTTTAAAATATTGAGATAAGTTTTGTCATCTATAAAGACTCATCTAACTTGACTTACAAATATAGACACACAAACTCCAATATATAGACTCACAGATTAATAAAAAAACAACGTCTGAGGTTAATTTGATCTCCCTTCTACTCACATTTCCCCTCCTTACTTTCAATTTCTAACAGAAGAAACTTCAATAATAAAGTGGGTGTATTATAAAACCTTGTATCATTATCACCCGTGGAATAGAATTACTTCATGTGTTTCCAACTCTAGGGTTACTATAAGTCTAAGGTGTACAAAATCTGGTAAATATAGCGCAGTTCATCCAGATTTTATTCACTAAGGAAGTTCATGACCTTACCCGGTGAAGACAAAGTAAGATAAAGGAATTAATATAGTTGATACGAAGTGTTCTAAGTCTAAACTCTGCATGCTTCAAGTTAATGCTCAGCTCATGTTGAGAATTAAGTCGTGACAGACTCGTTAACCTGCTACTACCAGATATCATATACAAATCTAGTCATGATGAATGAATTACCTGACAACATTAATCCAATCCACTCTTATACATCAAACACGGATCAAAGTCCAACATCTCACTATTATCCAATCCAACATAACAAAATTCACACTAAACAGATAACAAAGATAACCATGGGTTAACTCCTATGAAGCGCTTGGTCTAACACCAACGACTTAATGTATCCAATGTTTACTCTGGTTGCCCTAGTATCAGAATCTCATTCATTTTGTCTGTATGTCACGGAATATGTCATTCGGTGATTCTAAATAACTCTTTCTTAGGAGATTTTTTACTAATTTCATCATTCAATATAGGTTCTTCTTGTGATTGAGTCGAATCTGAAGATATAAAGACTGGATTGTATGGGGTACATTCATCTTAAGTTCATGAGATTTTTTAACAGATGGAATTAAAATTTACTATTTTTAGTAACGTCCATCATTTTGCACCTCTCCTGAATATACATACAGTCTTCTTCAAACAACATTTTCAACTCATCATGAAAGTCCATTTCGATCTCATCTATTAACTTACTCTCAAAAGTTTCTTGGAAATGGTCTTTACTTAGATAATCAATTTCATCCATCCAAAAACAATCATCTGTTCTCTCAGCTGGATATTTCATAGTCTTTATAACATCAAAACTGGATTCATGGTCACTAAAACTCATAGTCAACTCTCCTTTTTACACATCTATCATAGCTTGTCCAATAATAAGAAAAGGTCCCCCCAAAATAATTGGATTTTTTTTTATCTTCCTCCATATCTAAAACAATAAATTCTATAGGAAAGATAAATTTATCCACTTTAACAAGCACATCTTCTATAATCCCTTTTGGATAAATGATAGATCGACAGCGAACTGAAAGGTTACAGTAATGGGAGAAATATCATTTAAACCTAACATTCAAATATTGATAGAGGCATCACATTAATGCTTGATCCTAAATTGCATAAAGCTTTTCCACATAATCTTTCTCCAATTGCACAAGGAACTGTTAAGCTACAAGGATATTTAAGTTTCTAAGGAAGCTTTTATTAAAGTATAACGCTACGCTCCTCACTTAGTGCAACTGCTTCGTAATCCCCAAACTTCCTTTTCTTGTTTAATATCTCCTTCATAAAATTTGCATAACTTGGCAATTTTTCCAAAGCTACAGCAAAAGGTATATTTATTATTAACTTCTTAAGTACTTCCATGAGCTTTAAAAATTATTTATCCAACTCATACTATCTAAGTCTTTAAGGAAATGGAGGTGGTGGTCTTTTTTAATTGATTTTAGTTGGAGATATTAATTTTTCTAGATCCTTAAAAACATGTTCTTTAGGTCTTTTAGTTTTCTTTGTTTCTCTCACAACTTCTTTCACTTTTCTAACCACACCCTCTATCTCTCTTTCACTTCTTAGTTGGACAACATCTATTTGTTCATCATTTTTCTCTTTGGGGTTGATCTTTGTGTTGCTAGGAAGTGTTCCTTGGAATCTATTGCTAAGTGAATTGGCAATTTGTCCCAGTTGATTCTCTATGTTTCTAATCGCAACATTTTGGCATTACAACTTATTTCCCATTTGCAATACCACTTCTTCTATAGGCAGCTTCGTATCCTCAAATTGTTGATCATTGTTAGAGTTTGGTGGATATGAGTGTCTATAGTTTGTGTTCCATTGATTATTCCAACTTCTAGTACGATTTGCATGATTATTTTCTCATTGTTGGTTTCCACCCAAAATAGTATGATACCAGTTAAAATTAGGATGGTTCTTCCAACCTGAGTTGTAAAAGTTAGAATATAGGTTTTTTATGGTATTTAAAGTCTGATATGATAAGTTAGAATGAATCATATGCCCTAATGAACTTTCTTCACTTACTGAAGTGAATTAAGTCTGGTTTATTCCAAGTTGGTCCAACTTCCTTGATATTGTAGCAACCCGAAATGCAAGAATTGCAAAAGCATCTGTATCAAGAATATTGGCTACCTTTTTAAGATATTCCCTTACAGAGGGCCATTGAAATTCATTTGTAGTCATTTCTTCAATTAATGCATATGCAACATCAAATGATTTTGACAGTAATAATACACCAGCGGTAACGTCAATTGTAGACCTAAAGGATCCTACTAACCCATTGTAAAAAGTTTGAATGATTAACCTATCAGGCAAAGCATGGTGTGGACACTTACTTAGGAGTTCCTTAAGTCTTTCTCAGGCTTCGTATATTGATTCCTTTTTATACTGACAAAATGACATAATATCGTTTCAAAGTTTAGTATTCCTTGAAGGTGGAAAATACTTAACTAGGAATTTTTGAGTTAACTCCTCCAAATTTTTAATAGAGCTAGGTGTTAATGAGTATTACCACATTTTAGCTTTATCCCTTAGTGAGAAAGGAAAAAGCCTTAGTCTAACAGCATCGTCTGACATGTCGTTATAACAAAATGTGGCATAAAGTTCTAAAAAACTTGATAAATGTAAATAAAGATCCTCCAAAAGAGTTCCTCCAAATTGGTTGTTCTGCACCAGTTGGATAATTGCTAGATTAATTTTAAACAAGTCAGCTTCTACGATAGGGGTTTGTATACATGAGTTAATTTTATCCGTCATAGGATTTACATAATCCCTGAATGATTTTTGATGATTTTCCAAGTTATTATTTTGAATGTTTTCCATTTCCATTTTTAGTTTTTCAAGTCGTTTATGTTTTTTGATTTTTTTCCTTTTCTCTAACTCAGGATCGTAAGGCAAAAGTCTTGCAGATCCTTCATTTCACAGATGCAACACAACAAATAATACATTAAAAACTAAACAAATAAAACAAAAAATATATTCAACACAACAAAACATTTTCAGAAACACCTTGTTTTTCACAAAATAATTTTTTCACAACACTTTGTCATACAAAAACAAAACATTTTTCACACAAAAATGATTTTTACGACACTACAGTTTTTCAAGTCTAAACCTAATTACTTCAACTAAAATTCTCCTAAAAGTCAAGATCCACCGTTGTGATATCCCTGACAATGACGCCAAAAACTTGATCCTGGTATTCTTTTTTATATGTAGAATTTAAGAAGTTGACACGACTACTTACAGATTTTAATCCCTGGTAATGATGCCAAAAACTTGATCCCAAACAAAGTAAGATTTTAATTATATTTCTAGGAACTCTATGCAAGTATACATATCATTATCAAGTAATGTAGGTCTTTCTGATTAAGCCTGAAATATCGATCCCATGGAGATTAAGCTTAATCACGGTGACTTTCAAGAGAAATTCTAGTTTAGAATAACATACCCTAGCTTGGAAGGTCGATAAAATTTTGGTTTTAATTTTATCCTACAATTATAACTATAATACTACTTCTTCTTTTAAATTAAAATATTTATAGAAAATCAGAAAGTGGGTTTTAAATATTAAAAGTACTCTTCCTCATGCAATGAAAGTAGTGACATGTGTAAAAGTAAAACAAGTACTGAGAGAGATTATGACAAATAGGAGCAAATATATTCTTTACCCTTACTAGAGATGCTATAAAGAACATTTATTAATCTAAAGTTTGAATAATTTTGAAGGTGGGCCAGGCAGAGAAAATACTAGCTCTCACTATAGAGTTCCCTCTTATCCCTCCACTTGGAGGCTAACATCTCGCATCAAAAACTAAAATAATAGACAAAATTAGGGGTTTTAGCCTATCACTCTAAAGTCCTCTAATTCTACATCCTTTAAATATTATTTACTATTTATTTTCACTTAACTATATGGACTACATTCTCAACCATACAATCTCATGTGATTCTACCACAGTTGATTGAGACAATACCATCCCTGATCTTACATGTTCTCACAACAAATTTTAACATGCAATTTCATCAAATTTTTAAGTAAATGAAGAACAAAATAAAATCATCACAATATATTTTCACTCTACTCGATTCAATATCCTACACATTTTTATTAATTCATTACAAGAGGGAAGAGTAAACAAAACTACTCAATACACATGGAAAAACAACATTTTTATTGAACAAGAATTTGAAAAGATACAAACAAAGTACTAAATTAAAATCAAAATACAATGAAAATATGTATCTATGATAGAAATCAAACTCTCTTTCTCTCTCACCTTGCCGCCCTGCTTGGGGCTCACGCCCAAGCCTTCTTCTCTTCTTCCCCAAGTCTTCTTCTCCTCTTTCAATTAATTTAAGAGTTTAAGAGTTGTTTTAAAAACATTTCCAAGCCTTTTTTTATAATTTTCCAAGAGATGCTTAAGTGTATCTTCAAAACTGTCCAAATTCAATAAATCTTCCAAATGGTGCCTAAAGTGCCTCTTCAAAACTCCATATAAATACCTAAAATTCTTCTAAAAAGTCCCTTTTCTCATTTTCAATGAATTTCCTAAGATATGCACGAAGAACCGCTTCAAAAATCAACTAAATTTGATGTATATTCTAGAATGATTTAGTATGAATGTGTAGGATATATAATTGAGTAGAGTGAGAATATATTGTGTTGATTTTACTTTTTTGTTCATTTAAATGTAAACTTGATCAACTTGCATGTTAAAATCTGTTGTGAGAACATGTAACATCTGAGATGGTATTATCTCAATCAACTGTGATACAATCACATGAGATTGTATAGATAAGAATATAGTTCATATGATTGAGTTCAAAAAAATAGGGAAATAATCTTTAATGGGTGTAGAAATAGAGAACCTTAGAGTGACAGGCTAAGGCCCTTAATTTGGTCTATTATTTTAGGTTTTGATGCGAGATGTTAGCCTCTAGATGGAAAGATAAAAGGGAACTCTAGAGTGAGAGCCAGTATCTTCCCTGCCTAGTCCGTCTTCAGAACTATTCAAACTTCAGATTAACCAATGTTCTTTATAGCATCTCTAGTAAGGGTAAAAAATATAATTGCTCCTATTTGTCACAATTTCTCTCACTACTTGTTTTACTTTTACACATGCCACTAATTTCATTCCATGAGGAAGGGTACTTTAAATATATTAAACTCCACTTTCAGATTTTCACTATATATTTTAGTTTAGAAGTAGAAGTAGTATTGTAGTGATAATTGTATAATATAATCAAAATTAAACCTTTATCGACCTTCCAAGCTAGGGTGTGTTATTCTAAACTAAAACTTCTCTTGAAAGCCTCCGTGATTAACCTCGATCTCTGTGGGATCAATATTTGGGCTTAATAAAAAAGATTTATGAATTATAATCTTCTAGTTGTGGTGTAACTTCAAAAATTTTTACATATAAGAAACTATCGGGATCATTAGACTGGGAGGATACGGGCTTCCACTCCAGGGCTCCCACTACTCTCTCCCTTTAGGGCTAATAATCTTGCATTAGTTTCCAATCAACTGTACCAAATTATGGATTTTAATATGTCACCTTAAAATCTCCAATTTTGCATTCAACAAAGTATATTTCCCTATTTATTTGCACCCAATCCCATGGATTACATATTCTCTCATGAAATCAAATGTGATTCTCCCTAAGTTGTAGAAATCATATCTCATTTAAGAACATATGTCTCTCAACAAGTTTTTATATTTCAATTGGCTAGATTGAGAAGTAAATGAAGATCAGAGTTCAAATCATCACCAATTATTATCTGTTAAACCCATAAAAAACAAAATATATTCTTCAAAGACCATATATCAAAGTAGGGAGAATAATAAAAAATACTACTCAGAATTCCTGTGAAGGATACGACAAAACACAGGATTTCATTATAAAAAAAATAAAGTTTACAAAATAAAAGAAATAAAAATACAACTTATCTCACAATCCTTCCCAAGAAAATCCTTAGAAGTTCTCTCCAAGCCTCTCTCTCTCTTTACAATCACTCCCAATTCTCTCTTAGAAGTGTAATGAAGAAGAAATTTCTCAACCTCACTCTCCTCTTACGACCCTAGAAGAAAATCTCATCTTCTCTCTCTATCTCAAACTCACACAAACTTTCTTTCTCCCTCAAACCACACATTTGACAATGAAAAGGTCTTCTTCTTTTATTTTGGGCTGCTTCCTTTGGAAATGAATTCAAAATTCTCTCCAAAATTCCCTCTAAAAGTCAACTCTTTTGAATTTAAAAGATCTATCATTTGATCTAAGAGACATATCCCTTTATAAAAGAACCTTCCAAAGTGTGTAGATGCATTTATTTACCTCAAGAGATGTGTAGAATAAGTGTCCTTTTGAAATTAGAGCTAAAATTCATCTCGAACCACGTTAATTTGAAAAATTCTTCCCTAACGCATCATGCGCAGATCTTTTATATCATGCGCCAATCTTGCACTTCATGCGCCAGAATCCCAAAATTCATTGTTTTGGCTCCAAATTTTGTCCTTTACCTTTTTTGTTCCAACTGCCTAAAAATGATATACCTGCAATAAAAGCACAAAAATACCCTTCTTTAAAATGCAATATCACAAAAAATAAGCATAAAATAAGTAATAAAAATAGTATATTATTTTGGTGTCTCAAAATCCCCTAAACTTAAATGTTACTTGTCCTCAAGTGACACTTTTATTATGTAAAAGCATATGACTTAGGATAGAGATTAACTTATAATTTCTTTACTTTAGTTTAATAAATAGAATAGCAAAATTTAAGAAACTCTAAGTCTAGGAAACTAGGCAAATAAAGTCTCAATTTCTCTAAAAAACTAGGCAAATAAAGATGTTTCTAAATGTTTTATCAAATACATGGACTACATAAATAATTAAACATAAATTACATAAAAAATTTCAAACAAAACAAAATCAAAAGCAAACTAAACAATGATACATATGGGTTGCCTCCCACAAAGATCTTGGTTTAATGTCATCAGCTCAACATTCCCAGTCTTATTCTGGATGTCCCAACATTACAGTCTCTTTAAAAGCTAGTCTTTGACCATCAAAATATGATTTCCATCTATGCCCATAGGGATAGGCTTTCTTCTTTTCTTTATATAATAAAAACCTTCTATTTAGGTTCAAATTCTCTTTTATTATCTTTCAATCATGTCATTCTTTCTTCTTTTCTGTATATATTGTTGCATTTTTGTAAGATTCATTCCTTATTTCCCCAAGCTCATTCAATTGCAATAATCTTTTCTCGCAAGCTTCTTTCAAAATGAAATTGAATTACTATATTGCCCAATATGCTTTATTCTTCAATTTAACTGGCAAGTGACAAATCTTCCCAAAAATTAATCTATAAGGGTATATTCCTATCAGTGTCTTATAGGTTGTCCTATATGCGCATTTTACTAGGATTAACACTCTTTTCCAAAATTCTCTTAATTTCAAGATTAGATACTTCTGCTAAACCACTAGCCTGGGGATGATAAGCAGCTACAATTTTATGCATTAGATTATATTTTTTCACAAATCTTACAGCTGTTTCTTTCCTAAAATGAGATCCCCCATTGATAATGATTGCTCTCGGCATCCCATATCTTAGAAAAAATATTTTTAATTAAAAATTTTCAAGCACTCCGAGCATTACATCGAGGTAAAGCAATTACTTTAGTCCATTTTGAAATGTAATTCACTACAATCAATATGTATATATTTTTGAATGAGGATATAAATGGTCCTATAAAATTCAAACCCCATGCATCAAAAATTTAAATTTTCAAATTAAAATTTAGAGGCATTTCATTTCTTCTTGAAATGTTACCTACTCTCTGAC
>JXCR01097940.1:53381-71227 GCA_002079205.1 Phalaenopsis hybrid cultivar | reverse complement strand
TAAACTATGAAAATTATGGGGTCAGTTTGACTTCATCTTTTTCAAAACTAAATTTTTTTAAAAACGTCCTTCCGAAGCTGGCGACGGGATTTCAATTCCGATGACCGACAGCTTCTTACGGGCAAACCCCACACCAAAAATAGTGTCGACAGTTCTGTTGATGAAGTTAAACACGAAGAAGAATCCAATATACATGCTCACGAATGTACTACAATTCCTGAAGTTCACTTACTGCAGGAGTTTTGTGAGCATCCGAGCTCATGACTGATTGTCCAGTGGGGCATTTTGAAGAACTATGCGAGGTTTGATCGCTTCAGGAGGGGAAGTACATAAACAAACATCTTGGTTCAACAAAATTGGAGTTTGGAGCTCATTTGGTCATCACTGACTTAATTGGAAGCAAGAGATAAGGTGAACATTGTTGTATTTATGACATTATTTACTTTTATTGTAATTATGATTATTTTTATATTTTGACTTTATTTACTTGCATGTCCTAGTCCTCCTTTATGAAAAAGACTTTGGGCTAATGAGCGTTGATTATGGTCAGATGTGTGAAGTTGTAATCTCAAACCATTTTTCTTTCCACCCATTTGATGTGAGTGAAATCTCCGTCCGCGTGGATATAGACAAATCAATTTAATGCACAACCACGCAAATCTTGCGTTTGATTTTTGCTATGTGAATTTCTATTGTTCTACATTGTTTTCGTACAACAAAACTCTCGCCGCATTCAACAACAAAAGGTTAGAAATAATTTATTAACTCCTATACCTTTTTGTCTAGGCATGTTCTGAGTTTCATTTAAGAAACTCTAGGAGCTTGAGCTTTTTTTATCTCAGTCAATGTTTTGCCTTCTTTTGCCTTGATTGGCTACGATACCAATTTGGTGCAACACAAAGGGGAACCATGAGGAAGAAAGCAACAAAAAGAAAAACCCAAAATATTTTCACTAGGATCAAAATTATTAAGAATAGCCTTTTCCTATCTTTCTGCGATTTCCTTAGATTTTAAACATTTTTGCTAAATAAGTTTATCCCTAGGCTGTGTGAGGACTCCTATTGAAAAACATAAATGCAATACTATTCCCCGTGAACAAATATTAACTGGCGGCTGAGGTATTGCTGATTTATTTGACAGTCCAAATCTTCTGCAAAATTGATGATCCAAAAAAACATCCTTAAGATCACATCAAAAATATTATAATCACTATCATGTGAAAAAATGAAATACATTTTTTATTCATGATATCAAGGTGTTATAAAAGTAAAAAAATCAAACACTGGCTAGTATATACATAAATACATAAAAAATGGCGGCATGTATGTAAACTTCCCACTAATTAACTATAAGTTAGGCCACATTTCAGAAAAGCCACGCAAGTCATAGGAATCAAGTCAGAAACTAAAGCCTGCCAGTCTCCTCAACCTCGCTTGCTGCTTGCGTATTCACAGACCACATCTGCGATTCGATCACATTCGCACGCCCGACATCAATGAGTGCTATCACTTCGCTTCTCCAGATAAACTTGTCCATTCAGCAGCACACATCAAATCTTTGATCGCTACAATGAACAAAATATGGGGATTCCAATTAGATGAATAATGGCTGCATGCCGGAATGCCGGTCAAGTGGATGCCACATTTGTCCCACATTGTATGGTATCATCGGCTGTCACGAAAATTATACACTCCGAGTCTGCTTTCCACTTCTGTTATCAGTTCATTACGCCAAGAGAAAATATGAGAGTTTTCATTCTAATTTCTAATTTACATACTATTAATAAAAATAAAAATTTTTACATGCATAATGAAATCATATATAAAAATATTTTATGAATTGTTAATGAGGTATTGTCTCATCATCAAGAATATTCTTTTTGAGTGGCATTTACACATGCATAACATAAAAATTTTATCGTAGTCATTCAATAAATTATTGGAAAATTTACATACATGTCACTCAATTCCTATGTATTTACATATCTGTTACTCAAATCTTTCATATCACACCAAAAATACAATCATTTTAATTTTTAAAAAGTGAAATACACCAATTATATATATTGGTAAGATGATATCTACGCAAAAATTGAAGTTTAGGTGTTAGACATGTAAATACATAAGAATTGAGTTGTATGTATGTGAATCTTCCAATAATTTATTTCAATGTAAATACATAAAATATGTGTGATTTGTATGTAAATTTTCTTTCCTTTTTTTGGTTGTACATTAAATATGTTTATGCTTGCAACTAGGATTGTCAAAAAGGTTCGTTGTTCGCGAATGGCTCGTGTTCGGCTTGTTTGTTAAGTTAACGAGCCGAACACGAACAAAGATTGGTTCTTTCCTGTTCGGCTCGTTTTGGCTCTACAAAGAGTTATAATCAATTAAAAATATTAATTAAGAAGATAGAATAAAAATTATTAAATTAAATTCAAATTATTTTTTAATATAAACATTAATTTTTAAATCTTGCCCCAACCCTTAATATTTATCACTATGTGATTAGGGTTGTAAAAATGACTCTTTGTTTGTGAACAACTCGTGTTCGACTTGCTAAGCATAGGAGTCGAACAAGAACACACTTTTTTAGCTCGAAATATAAACGAGCTGAACATGGGCTGAGCCTTGGCATGAGGCTCAGCAGGCTCAGCCCGTGTTCGGCTGTTTTACACCCCTACTTAAATCGAAGAATAAATGGATATCCCTCTCTCTCATTTCTTTAACATGGGTCAAGGTTAGGTATTGCTTAGTTTTCGATTTGAGAAGTTTGATTGATCGATCGTTAAGACATAATTCTCATGAAAAATTTTCATTTAACTCTCATTTATGTGTATAAAAGGGCACTTAATTGACGTCGATTTATGAGGGTTGTGTGCATAATTTTGTTGATAAAATAAAGCGAAATTTACATTCATATCACACAATTCTTATGTATTTACAAATCTAACACCCAAAGTTTGATATTTACACTTAAAAAATGCATCTTGGTTGCACATAAAGTTATCCATGAAAAAATTTATTTCACTTTAAAAGATAAAAATGGCGGCATTTTTTATGTGATTTTAAATATTTAAGTGGTATTCTTGTAAATGTAAATATTTTGGGGTTAGATGTGTAAATACATAAAAATTGGTTGACATGCATGGAAAAGCCCCCCTAGAATATAATCAACGGCTGTTCATGAGCTAGGAAAAATCAGAAATAAATACCATCCATATTTAATCTTTCGTTAGATATCTTAATCCTGGTATGAGATGCCTAGGGTTGCCTAGTCGAGCCGAGTTTGTCGAGGATTAGAATTGGTTTGATTATATTAATGGTTATGCATGTGTTGACTCGAGCTCGAGCTAAACTTTGACATGTATGTTCGTACTTGGCTTATCTATTTATTTTAATACAATTACTTAGTTTGTATTTGACANTCGTTAGATATCTTAATCCTGGTATGAGATGCCTAGGGTTGCCTAGTCGAGCCGAGTTTGTCGAGGATTAGATTTGGTTTGATTCAAGTTATGCATGTTTTGACTCGAGCTCGAGCTAAACTTTGACATGTATGTTCATACTTGGCTTATCTATTTATTTTAATACAATTATTTAGTTTGTATTTGACATAGTTATTTTAATTAGATGAGTACATTTAACCATTTAATAAACAAGTAAATTTAAATGAAGAGTTGGCTTTTTACATGAAGTTGTTAACAAATGTTATTATAAATCTAAGCAAAAAAAAAAAAAATCAAATAAATTAGAAATTAGTATTAAAGTCGTTTACACCAATTAAATTAAAAATTATGTAAGTTGTAGATAAATTTTCTTGCAAATAAATAATATGAATAAATACTAACAAATTAGTTCTTTGAAGCGACCGAACAAGAATGAATTGAATTAAATTAATATGCACGTTGATATTAAATTACACCATCTTGCTATTAAATATATAGTTAAATAAATTCAAGTAAATCATATTTTATTCAAATAATACATGATATAACTTCAACGAATTTAATAAGTTATATGTTAAATAACAATCTAGTTTGCTTGTGAGCATAAATAAAAAGTTAATTATATTTATGTTTTGTTCATTCCTAGTTCGAGTTTTTAAAACATATTTAATTTTATTTATTTATTAATTTGAATAAACTTACGGCCCCGAGATGCCCATGCTTTGAGGAGTCAATGTCACATTTCTTAAGTGATTTTTTTAATTTTTAATTTGGTTAAAGGTGAATTTTAAAAGGCTAATTGTGAACAATTATATTTTATATTTTTATTTTTTAAAATATATTTGTTTTGACAATTTCCACATGTTTCTTATTTATTTTGTTTAACCAAATCAATTTAATTTTTAAAAAAATACTCAAATAAACCAAAATGTTTTAACTACTTCTAAAATTAATTGATTTATTTTTAACTTTTCAAACAACTTTTGTTTCAAATCAAAATATAAATAAATAAACTAAAAAATATAAAATTGAAAATAAAAATAAAATTGGTCTCAAACAACCTATAGATGTCTGATCTAACCATGAACATAAGATTGAGTTTATATAATCATTCATTCATTAACTCACTGTTGTAAAAAAAAACGTAGATCTTCTGTTTTTCTTGTCTATCAAGCTATGTATTTTAAGCTTGTGGGGCCCAAACAATGTTAATACCATGTGAATCTCATTGCTTAGATAAAATGATCACCAAATTCAAGCAAATTATTCTCAATTGTACAATTATTACAACCTAAGCAAGTTTAGAAATAGTCATGGTGACCTTAAGGTTCCAAGAGATATCCTTTGAAGAGTTCTTGAGAAGAAAGGTGTCAATACAACTTATATTCAAGTCATTAAAGATATGTATACTAGAGCTATTACTTGTGTTCAAACCGAAGGAAGATTGACCAAATATTTTCCTATTTCTGTTGAATTACATCAGGGATCGACTTTAAGCCCATATCTTTTCGCTTTAGTTATGGATGATCTTACTGGACATTTACAGGAGGATGTGCCTGGGTGTATGTTTTTGGTTGATGATATCCTTCTCGTAGATAAGACGAGAGAAAAAGCTCAAAAAAACCTTGAATTATGGAGGTCTAAATTCGAGTCTAAAGGCCTTCATTTGAGTAGAACTAAAACTAAATACGCGGAATGCAATTTTAGTAGTAGTAGCTTTAGTGACAGAAGTGTAACTTTGGGTGATCAAATTATTAAAAAGTGTGAACGATTTAAATATCTTAGGTCTGTTGTTCAAAGCGATGGTGATATAGATGGGGATGTCAATAGCAGAATTCCAGTTGGTTGGTTGAAGTGGAGGAATGCTTCAGACCTTTTGTGTGATAGAAAAGTACTGCTTAGACTGAAAGGAAAATTTTATAAGACAGTGGTGAGAACTGCAATACTCTAAGGCGCTGAATGTTGGCCTTTAAAAGAAAAACATAATACTAAGTTAAGTGTTGTCGAGATGAGAATGATTAGGTGGATGAGTGGATTTACACTTAGAGAGAAAATGCGAAATGAATATAACCGTGATAGGGTTGGTGTTGTTCCTGTGACAAACAAAATTAGAGAAAGTCGTCTTAGATGGTTTGGTCACATTAAGCGTCAATCATGTGATGATCCAATTAGGAGAGTAGTTGTTTTAGATTCGACTTATGTTAAGAAAGACAGTGATAGATCTAGGAAGACTTGGGCTTATTGTAAAAAAAAAATGATTTTAATTTATTAGAACAAAATGAAAATATGACACTAAATTGGACGCAATGGAGAAAAAAGATTCATGTAGCCGATCCCACGTAGTGGGATCAAGGCTTTGTTGTTGTTATTGTTGTTGTTGTACAAATATTACAACCTAAAATTAAGTTAATTGCCACTACACTTAAATATGCATAAACCACTAAATTTATTTTCCACTAAAGTAGCCATCTCCTCACTTTAAATACTATAATAATATTCATCAACACTAGAATAGTATGTGCAATGCAAATGTCATTCATCGAACTAATTACCTAAAAAATGTTAATCATTTTATGCCTGATCATCTTTTGCAAAATTTTTGTAACTTAGAAGTCAATCCTCTTATGCTTTGTTAATGTATAATACTCCAATGAAAGAAAAAAAATATTGAAGTTGTCAAAAGTTGCTCAAGCATTCTTCTTATTAGTTAGAGGTAGAAAGTTGCACAGGTCAACCTAAAATATTGAAGTCTTCTTATTCTTCTAATTTTAAAATAATCCAAGAACACATTCAAAACATAGAGATCATAACATTATTAGAAATCCCACACTTTGCTTTACTTAGAGCACTCAAAGATACAAGATTTATTCTTAGACCATGTAAGGTCTAATCAAACTATCAATCGTTCTAACTCAATTAGTGTCATTTTTTTTGGTTCTAAAGGCCATTGTTTCTCAAACAAATGCAGCCATTAAATGATTTATATCTAAATAACATTAATTTATAATGACGTGTGAATAAATAAGTTGAGTTCATAACACATCAATTGTTATGCACGTAAAATTTAATTAATAACAACTGAAAAGAACACCACAATAAATATTATCAATCATATTTGTCCCATTTTTGNGCCATTGTTTCTCAAACAAATGCAGCCATTAAATGATTTATATCTAAATAACATTAATTTATAATGACGTGTAAATAAATAAGTTGAGTTCATAACACATCAATTGTTATGCACGTAAAATTTAACTAATAACAATTGAAAAGAACACCACAATAAATATTATCAATCATATTTGTCCCATTTTTCGGTCCTTGAACAAAATTTTTTTACTCTTTATTCTTAAATGTCATACACTATATTTTAATATGTTATTTCTTCTTATTATAGAAAAAAATATATTTTTAGAGGCAGACCTTTAATCATCAATATCCCTACCACAAGAAAATCTCACACCCTATTTTTTTCTCACATCCTCTTGATTGAAAATTCTATATATCCTTACAAAAAAGATAAAATTTTTATTTCTTCTAAACTTATGATTTCTTTTCCACTAAATGAAAATAATATGAGGGTTGAATGTATATTTTTGTAATTCATTTTTATGCAAGCAAATGATATATTAGCATCTTATGAAAGAAAAAAAAATATGTGCCACAAACTTGCATAAAAATGAATTACAAAAATNATGTATATTTTTGTAATTCATTTTTATGCAAGCAAATGATATATTAGCATCTTATGAAAGAAAAAAAAATATATGTGCCACAAGCTTGCATAAAAATGAATTACAAAAACATATAACATGAACAACACTAAACCTTACATGATTTGATTTCAACCAAATTTGTATCAATGAAAATGAGAAATGATTTAATTTACTATCAAAGAAACCATGCATAAGATGAGCACCAAATGAACGATCTCATAATAAATAACAAGCCCAACATAATCTCTCAAATCAGCTTTCCTCACCATGGAGTTTTTTTTAGCATGCACTTATAAAGTTTCTAATTTTCAAGCGAAACCCTAAGCACTGGGAGGATTTCTTGACGGAGAACGAAAGAGATCTATGTTACTTAGTGAAAATTCTTGCCTGAGATGAATCCTTCATATAAGTAAATATAGATAATAAGAGAAAAATAAAACTGAACTATTCCTAGTTTACATGTGAATGTAATTAAATTAGTGTGGTCGAGATTTGGTGCGTGGTTGCAGTATTTGATTAGCTTGTTCTCAATTCGGTCGACAAGTTCACATTTATGGTTCGCGAACATTTTAGAATAATTCTATGTACAGGAGATATTGAAAGGCATTAGAGAAACCGTGCATTCAACCAACCAATTCAGGCCAAATATTACATCTGGATGACCCACAACAGATGGTGTTATTGAATGTATTATTGGTAAAATAATATCATAATACTACCAATAACACATAAATATTACTATTTACGCATGAAAGTGCATCAGAACTCGTTATGTAATATTTTCTTCATCTACAGCGGTAAAATTTTTTTTTAATGATGGCAATGACAAATTATTTTAAAATTTTCTTGATTTTTTAATCCGAATTTGAGATTGGAATTAGCAATTTAAGAATTTTTTTGGTCAGAATTTATGAATATAAGAAAATAAAATGTATAATGATGAATTTATAATTTAAAACGTTTCATCACTAATGTGAAATCAAATTTGTAATTATCAATAAAATAAAATTATCATGTCTTAATGTGCACTTCCAAACAAATTTTTTTCTAATGAAATTTTTAATTAATAAATATAATTATTGTTGAAGAAAAAATAGTACCTCTTGGCACCTCAAGAAAAAAATCAAGAACTGGACTGTCGAGCACCTGAAGAGAACTAAGAACTGGACTGCCAAATAGGAAGAAACAATAAATGTCGAACACCTCCTTGGCAGCCGAAGGAAAGTGAAACCGCAACAGATAAAAAAAGAGAGAGGAAAATAAACAAAAAACTCCAGCAAAGATAAAATTCAAACAAAAAAGAAGAACACTCAAGAATTACATGGTTCGGTGCACGGAACCTATATCCATAGGAGGGAAATCAACCATCAAATCCACTAAGGCAATAAAGAAGAATTACAAAGCTGTTACATTGAGGAATGAACTCTCATATTACCCTGATATCTTTCTCGAATCTCCTCGATATAAGATCTCCAGATCAATGAGCTCTCATCTTGTCATGAATTTCTCTCTTGAATCACCTCGACACATGATCTCCAAAATCAATGAGCTTTCACATTGTCATGATCTCTCTCTCAAATCACCTCGATAAAAGATCTCCAAGATCCTCACCATCAATTCTTGAAGTCTCTCATCTTCTTTCTCTAACCATTTGATTTGGTTTCCCTTTGTCACCTCTCTACAAGCCTCCCTCACTATTTATAACAAATGTGCCTTCCACAAGAGACATGATTCACCAATTGGAAGCTTTCATAATTCTTTAATAGCTTTAATAGAATTACAAGTTTGCCCCTTGCCTTAGTCTAGTAATTGTAACAATTATCCACCTTTACTCTCAATTATAAAATCTTGAATAGAGATTCCCTCCACCTAGCCCTGAGGGGCCCTTAGCCCTTGCTCTTCTTTCCTTCTCTCGATCTTGATCTGCTCTGATCGTTTCTTGAATCTTTCTTGTCTGATCTTCCTCTCACAATAAGACCATCTCCGCTGATTTCCTCATTCCTGTCATGTTTCTTTTGAAGTTATTTGGCTTTAATCAGCGACTCAACCTCTTCCAAGAAAATTGTTTGCACCCTTCCATAGAGCATCACATCTTTGAAATGCTCGTTTCTCTTAGAAATGAAGTTTAACAACAGTAGTGCCTTGTCCTCGTCATCCATCTTGATATCGATATTTTCAAGATTATCAATACTCTTATTTAACTCATCAATTTGCTGTAAGACGGATTTATCTTCATGCATCTTAAAAGAGTACATGTGTTGCTTCAAGAGGAGCCTATTAGCCAAATACTTCGTCATATAGAGTAGTTCAAATTTGGCCCAAAGAGCTTGAGTCGTTGTCTCCCTTGATACTTCCCTTAGAATTTTATCACCCAAACTCAAGATTATTAAGCTGTGAGGTCCAAGATGTCATTCTTCTCTTTCTCGGTCATGTGGCAGATAATGACGCCAGCCTTTGCAAGGCTTCTGCGACACCTTGCTGCACCAATAGAGCTCTCATCTTGACTCTTCACACGCCGAAATCATTCTTTTCGGTGAATTTATCAATGTCAAATTTGGCGATCCCATTATCGTGGCTAGGTTTCCCACATACAACTCCAATTGTTGAAGAAAAAAATAGGACCGCTTGGCACCTTAAGAAAAAATCAAGAATTGGATTATCGAAACCAGAAGAAAACCGAGAGTCGGGGTGTCAAATAGGAAGAAACAATAAATGTCGAACACCTCATTGAGAGCCGAAGGAGAATGAAACCGCAGCAGGCAAGAAAATAGGGGGAAAAAAACGAAAAACTGCAGCAAAGATAATATGCAAATAAGAAACAAGAACACCCAAGAATTATGTGGTTCGGTCTATAGAATATACATCCACGGAGGAAAATCAAACATCAAATCTACTAAGACAATAAAAAATAATCACAAAGCTTTTACATTGAGGAATGAGCTCTCACCTTGCCCTAATCTCTCTCTCAAATCACCTCGACACAAGATCTCCAAGGTCAATGAGCTCTCAGTTTGCCATGATCTGTCTCTCTCTCAGATCACCTCGATACAAGATCTCCGAGATCATCGCTCTCAATTCTTAAGGCATCTCCTCTTCTTTCTCTAAATTGATTTGTTTTCCCTTGGTTACCTCTCTACAAGCCTCCCTCACTATTTATAACAAATGAGTCTTCCACAAGTAGACCTGGTTCACTAATCGGAAGCTTCCATAATTCTTTAATAGCTTTGATAGAATTACAAATTTGCCCCGTGCCTTAGTCTAGTAATTGTGAGTCATTGTAACAATTATAATTATGTTTGATATTTAAAATGTAATAATACAACCTTCAATACTGAAAAGTTAAAAAAAAAATCCAATCTTTTCTTAGCTGAAAATATGAATTATTTAACTATATATATCTTTTTATTTACAGAAATAGTTTTCATAAAAATACAAATTATATATTTAAAATTAAATTAAATTTATTTATTTTTCAAAATTTTACATTAGAAAATTATAATCAAATTTATTTATTTTTAATAAAAATAGTTGTTTTAAAAATATAAAGAGATATTTTGTAAATAAACTTAATTCTATCATAAAATTTTTATTAGAAAATTTATCAAGTTTTTTTAAAAAAATTTATCAAATTTCTTAATAAGATTTTCTTATAAATATACATACTGTGATGCACTAGAAAAATTTCTATGCCAACAAAATCTTAACCCTTAGTTCAGTGTAATTTCCCAGCATACATACAAGCAGTGATGTAAGAGGCAACTACTCTAATTATGTAAAAAAATCCTAACAAGGGACAATGAGACTTTTCCATCAAAGTAATCCAGCAGATAATTAAAAGTATAGAAGCACACTCCTATAGTAGAAAAGCTGCTATTATAATAATATGGTGAAATTATAAGTATTTTAAAATAAATAAACAAATATAGACGTATAAAGATAGTTTGGACTGTTGGATCACAATTGCCATAGTTTGTTGTTATAAGTAACACATCTAATTGACAAGACTAGTCGACTATTTTATTATGTAATTTATTTCATTTTTGTATGATGTATTTTTTTAATTTTTGTGTATGCTTATATGTAACGCAGTTGTGGCAATCTATTGGATTCTAAATTGTCCTTTGTGAACACATCGTGAGAGTTTAGGATTTAGTGAAGGAAGAGAGAAAGAGATCATAACTAGTTAGGAGTTTCCTTTGGGGAGAATCGGTTAAAGTCCTTTGGTTCGTATTTTTGTCTCATATTTATACAGAAGCATTTTGGGCAATTACAAAAAGAAGAGAGCTGTTATGAAAACCACTTTTAATACAATTGATGTTCTAATTAATCATATATATTTCATACTATATGATTATTACAATTTAAATTTTAATATGACAGTAACTTGCCCAGTCGACTTGTTTGAATTTGGTGGACTGAGGCGATAGGTTGAGTGGCGACAGCGCCATGGGTTGTTCGTCTGAGTTGCTCGTTTGAGCGTCGATCTCGTCCGTCGCGATCAAGGATTCCCGCCTACGCCCGACTCAATCCGGATTGTCGGCATGCTCTTCTGTTCCAATCTCTCACCATAGTGTGTCGGTCGATTCTTGACCACGCGGTAGGTAGTAGGACGGTAGGATGCCTTGCTTGTTTGTCTGATTGTCATCTCCGTCGTTTGAATACTTCGAGAATCGTGCTGACAGTTGTGGTGTATACATATTAGTTCCCCGAATTTTCTAGCTCCTTAAAAGTGATAGCTCTGATAAGTACGAGGAAATTATTAATATTCAATGCTACTAAGATTAAGAAAATTAATTTAATAATCAATTCCCCTCGGATTTTGTGCTTAGTTTGTTCTATAAATTGATTAATAGGCTTGACATTACATTTGCTATCATCATTTTTCCTTGAAAGAAGGTTCTGAGAATCTATCTCATAGGCTAGGCGGAGTCCGATGATCAACGCTTAATACTCCGCCTAGTTGTTTGTGACATCAAACTCTATCGAAATTGACTGGTAGAAATGTTCTCCGATCGAGCTACTCAAAGCCAGCACCAACCCTGTTGTTGCTTGCTTGGAGGCTCCATTGACTTATAGGATCCACGCCCTGTTGCTGCTGACAATTCCTTTGTCCTGCTCTTCTCTACAGAGAAATTAGCAAGGAAAAATGGTGATTGCTTGAGCTTTGACTGCCATCCGTAGAACATAGGTGATGTTGAATTAAATGAGTTCTACTATCGACTTTAGCAGTCGTCCGGAGTGCTCTGGTTGAGTGAGCATAAACTTCAACGAATGGTTTGTGATGACCTGAATCAAACGCATTTGGAAATATTGGCGAAGCCAGTGAGAGGAAAAAATCAAAGCAAAAGTTAGTTTTCCATAATCAGGTACATAGATTCAGCGTCATGAAGCACTTAACTCGTGTAGTAGACTATATATTATTTTCCCTCCTCCTCTAGGATCACAACTAAGCTTACTTATCGTCCGACTTCTAAGTATAGTGATAGCTCTTATGCAGACTTGGGCTCTTGAGCAATGGTGGTCACACAAAGAAATCTTTCAAGTTCCTAAACAGTTCCCCACATTATGTTTTACATTCAAAATGTTGATTTTTCCTCAATACCATAAATAATGCATCACACTTGTTACCCAACTTTGGATGAAAAGCCTGGCTTGATGATTCGACTGGTTAGCCTCTTAATTTTCTTGGTTCTCCGTTGAGGCGACATGTCTAGGATTTCTTGCACTTTCTCCGGATTGGTTTTCAATCCTTTGAGAGTTGACAGAAAGCCAGAGAAATTCCCAGTCGATGTGTTGTTAAGTGAGAGGTTCAATCTCATATTGATTTTTTTGTGTTTCAAGGTCTCTTTTTGATCTTTGATGCTTTGTTTGGGTGACTTACTCTAATTAGAACATTATCAACATACACTTTAATGTTATTTTTTTTCTTATTAGCAAAAATTGCATCAATGAGGCGCTGATAAGTCACTTCAACATTCTTAATCCTGAAGGGAATTACATTAAAACAAAATATGTCTTGTATAGTAATAAATTCTATTTTTTCTGCATATGCGGGGTGCGTTTTTATCTGATGGTAGTCATATTAAGAGTCAAGGAAAATAATGAATGAGTATCCGACCACTGCGTCTACAAAGGTTTTAATCTTTGGAAGGGGGTAGGTGTCCATTGGGGAAGTAGTATTATGGTTGGTGAAGTCAATGCATATCCACCACTTGTCGTTGGCTTTCTTGACCATAACTAAGTTCAAGAGCCAGGTTGGGTACTGGATTTCATTGAAGTAGCCACCGTTTAGGATGTTGTGCACCTCTACTACTATCAGTTCGACCAAAGTCCTAACAGTCGACCAAATCTTCTACTGGACCGGCCAAGAGTAGGGGTTGATGTTCAACCTGTGGCACATCGCATCGATTGAAACATTGGACATCTCCACTGCGGTTCAAGCTAACACCTCCTGGTGGTCTCGAAGCATCCATATTAGCTGGTCTCTGAACCCTATGCCAAAATGTTAACTGATTAAGAAAACCTTATCAGGTCCTTCATCAGACACAATTAACTGGACGATGGTCTCGCTGGTCTCGAGGCCCCTTTCCCTCTAGATCTGGATGTCGAGTGGTTAATGGTTGACGTTTGAAACTACTCACAAATAGCAGCTTCTAGACCGCTCTAAGTTTCCCCGGTTCGTGATCAACTCTCCATCAGAACTTTATAGCCACATGGTAGGCAGAAGTCACCGTCCAGTAGCTATTCAGGAGCGGCCGATCGAAGATGGTGTTGAAGGTCGGTGGAGATTCCACCATGAGAATGTCCTTTGCACTTTTGTACTACTTCTCGAGTTCTCTTCAAGAGATGGCTAAGGCGATGAGGCCCAATGCCTCGTTCCTTTCGTTGAATAATCCAAACAATGGGCCAGCCGGTGCTGTCAACCGGTCGATCTTTAGTCTGATCTTATCAAATACTATTTTGAATAAGATCTTATCAAACTCCCTGTATCAACAAGAATACTGCGCACTCAGTAGTTGTTAATCAATACTATGACGACGATCACTTCATTGTAGGGGTTCCCCTTTAATGGGAGATTAAAATCTTTAAAGATAATTGACAAATGGTTATGTGCATACGAGAGGATGAAGCATACCTCTCCTAAACGCTATCTCTTCATGCTGGAGGGTCGAGATCCCCCCAAAAGTGGTCAGAATTATCCATGTTACTTGGAGCTCATTGGCTTGGACAGGTCCATTAGAGGGTTCTCCTACCCTAGCCTTGCCCTGCTGCTGTGTATGTGTGCCGACTACAACAAACTCCTTAAGCTTCCTAGCGCAGATGAGCTCCTCAATCAAGTTTTAGAAGTGATCAGTGTCATGACCATGATCACGATGGAACTGACAGTACCTCTTTGGGTCTCGTAAGGCTGGCGTCTTCCCTCAGTGGTGGGGCCGGTTTGAAATAATTCTTGTTTTGGATGGTCTAGACTATTTGGACCATTGAGACATTGAGGGGTGTTAAACCTTTCATTTCCTGGTAGACATGGGATTGCTCATAATACAGGGTCGGTCGTTGATCAGAGCGTCGTTTCCAGTCATGATTCCCTAGGTCATTTCTTTGTTGAACCCCGAATCAAGAGTTATTGTTTTGGTGACCAACAGAGGACTGATTGTCCTTTGCCTTCTATGGTTCATCACATTTTTTCAACTTCTTTGAGGGATGGTCAGATGACTTTAAATTACCCTTTGGAGAGTCCTAGAGATCTTCCTCGGCAAGTATGTGCTCGTTTACCATCTCTAATAGTTCTGCAAAAGTAGAAGGTTTGAATAGGTTTAGCTCATACCTAAACCACTCACTTCAGAATCTTTGTTTTAAGGCAATTCCATCTATAACAGGCTTTAAATCTCTAACTTCAAGCATCTCGTTCTTGAAGCGGGTGATGTAGGCTCGTAGATCCTCATTTTCTGCTTGCTTGAGGTCGAGCAGGATGTCCAAGTCTTTCCATGGCTTCTACACTTTTGAGAAGTGTGAAATGAATATTCTCTTAAACTTTTAGTAACTTCGGATGGTTTCGGTTGGCAGGCAATTGAACCACGGAAGGGCTGACTCCTTCAAGGTGGCTAAAAAGAGATAAAACATTATAGGGTCATCGATTTGGAGCAGACTGAAGAATGATTTGAACAACACTACGTAGTCGATTGGGTCGGTCCTTCCCTTTTAAGCATCCAGGTGAGGGATCCTTAGCTTAGGCGGTGGCACTGCTTCTTTAATCTTGCGTGTAAAAGCCCCTCCTGCGAGCAGCCAAACAAGCACTCGCACCCGCTCTTCCCATCGTCGATTTTCCTACACAGACGCAACTGTGTCAGTGTGTTAGGACTCACTTTGCCCCTATGTCTGCTGGTTCTTGACCTTGTTGTCTGTAATAGGAGGATTCCCCAATGGGACCCTTTGGGGGTAGACCCATTGAGATTCTGCTTCTAGACGAGGTGCATGGTCATTCCTCTAGGTGATTGCTACTTGAAGGACAACGAATTGCTCCATCATTAGGGTCATTTGGGCTTGTAAGCCCTAGACTTGTGCATGGACGTCTGATTGTGTAACATCTTTATTGGGTTTATTTTTGCTATCTCTCTTTAGGAAGTTTCTACTTCATAGTCTTTTCTACTTCTCGTCTATGTCATATCCATGCTCACCACTCCACCTTTTAGGATGTTGGATTTTAAATTGTCCTTTATGAACTTACCCCGAGGGTTTAGGATTGAGTGAAGGAAGAGAGAAAGAGAGTAAAGCTAGTCAAGAATTTCCTGTAGAGAGAATCATTTGAAGTCCTTTTGTTTGTAATTTTGTCTTCTATTTATAGAAACATATTTTGTAAAATTATAAAAAAGAAGTGAATAGTTATGGAAACCACTCTTAATACAATTAATGCTCTAATTAATCTTATGCATTTCATATTGTAGGGGCATTACAAATTTAATTTCAATTTGACAATAACTTGGCCAATCAACTTGCTTATTTTTGACTGCCTGAAGCAACCAGCTAAGTGTCGACCGCACAATGGGTTGAGTGTCAATATCGTCCATCGCGGTAAATGTCAGTGGATTGATTAACCGCGATCAAGAATTCTCTCCTATGCCCCAGTCGGTCGAGACTGTCGGCGTGCTATGTCGTACAAACCTTTCACCATAGTGTGTCGGTCGATTCATAACCACACAGTTGACAGTAGGGCGGTGGGACGCTTTGATTGTGTGACCGTTGTCTGGGTCGTTCGAATGCTTTGAGATTCATGCCGACAATTATGATGTAGACAACCCAACCTATAAACAGAGATACAATCGTGAGGTATAAGAGGAGGAAGTTGGAAGAAACTTTGGAGTTTTTTTTTTTAATCTATTGACATCCAATTTTTAATGATCTCGTATACAACTTATAATTACTATTTTAATATTAATAAAATAATCAGAGTATTTGCCTCTACTACCCTATTCACTCTTGTGCGATTCCTCCCTCCTTATACGTCTATTTCTTAGATGATGTGCGCCAATGAATATTTAAGGATCCAAAACCCAACTTGTTATCTTTTACAAATTTATAAAAATACTACCACAAAAATTAGTTCTCATATTATTTGTCCAACTTTAGTTGAATACAATTTTTAATCTATTTTTAAAATCTATGATGGGAATCAAAGTTAAGTTTTATTTTTATTTTTTATTTTTTTATTTTTTTAATTTAAATCATACTTTTTTTTTTAATTTTGACTATTTTTTTATAATTATGAAATTTAATCTCATTTCATAAAAATAATAAAATATTTAATCATACTAGGATCAGTCACAATCCATGACCATGTGCCACTTAAGAGTTGATAAAAAATGATTAAGGTGCCACTTTAGTTAAAAAAAGACCCAAAAAAATGATGCTATTACAAATGCCAACAAAATATAATTATTGCTTTAAATTTCAGCGTAAATGTAATACGAGGAAAAGGCCCCTGTCAATGGAAAAATTATTGCATACGGACACTGCATGTAAAGATGCATGCAGTGTCTATGGTCAAATGTATTTCGATTTTTTTAAAATATTTTTTTAAGTGAGACCCACAGAAATACATCTTGAACGTGATCTAAAGTTAAGAAATGTGGTGTCCGTATGCAATAATTTTTCCTGCCAACCACCAAGCCACCGTCTCCATCGACGATGCCCTGATTTCCTCTTACAAATAATGTTTTCATTAACAATAATAATCATAATTTAAGACACTGAGCAGCGAATAAAAATAATAAAAAAAATTAAAGGGCCGTTGTGGCAAATTGAAATAATTGTGTGAAAAGAATAAAAATTATGTGTGGGGGCTGCGCATCCAGACGACGATTTGGATGGTCTGCTGTGATACATGATGGCGCGTCGTGTCCGAATAATCTTAGCTCTAGTCCTTCGCATATAATATTTTATAGTGTGAGACATTTGGTTCACCACACATAATATTTTCTAACGTGAGTGAGTCAAAATGGAACAACATTAGGCTAGTCACTAATCAAATTTAAGTTGAATAAAAGCTTAATCAAATGTGTATGGGCTAAAACATATCTATTTCTAATTTAAATCTACAAAATGTGAATAAATAAAATCTTGCATCTCTTTAAACAATTATCTTAAAGCGCATGTACCATTTGCTCCTACTTAAATTTTAGCATTGA
>JXCR01097940.1:35120-53030 GCA_002079205.1 Phalaenopsis hybrid cultivar | reverse complement strand
TATATATATATATATATATATATATATTATACGGGAAAAGTGAAAGCATGAATTTCGAGGAGAATTGATGGTATAGGAAGGAAAATACATATCAAAGGAAGGCCCACCGATAGAGAAACCAGATGCTCAATTGTCCGGCCAACGTATCAAGGCCAATGCCAATCAAGCCAACCGAACGGCTCGAATCTGAGCAGTTTGACCTGAAGTGAAGCATAAAGTGATCTAAGCTATTACCATAATGAAATCGACCCCCTTGGGTCATATAGTTCTACTGGAGACATCCAACAGCCTTCCTGAATATCATCAATAATCAATAGAACAAGTCTTAGTCATTCCTTAAGATCCCTTCATCTAAAGACGACTACCTATCAGATTACAGAGATTCATCGTCTGTCGGCTAGCCTAGCTTTAACTTATTGAGGGGAGTTCCTCATGAGAGATCTCAGCTGGACAAACTGATAGGTAAGACATAGCTAATTGGGTCAACCTTGATAACCCCTGCCAATAGAAGATAGGCTGACCGACAACAACTACAAACCCTAGTCAACCGACGTCACCTATCAAGGTCTCACATGTCCAGCCAGTTCAGCGAAAGAACAAACAAGCCTTGAGCCCACATATATAAAATACATAGAATAACCTATATAACCTCTCACATTTTTACATCCTTTCTATATAAATAGGGAATCATTATATAAATAAAGAGTTACACACTTCTTTCAGATTACTCTTTATTATTTTGTATTTCTATCTCTGTCCATCTCTCTCTCTCTCAACCATATACTCTATTCATTGAGTATAATTAATAGATACATCAGAATTCAATATACAATATATTTATATATTGATATAAATATATATGATATTAGTGATCCAACCATTTGAAACATAAAATATTAAGCTTTACAGGTAAAAATCAACAACCCGAGCAATTTTGACGTCAATTTGTTTTTCAAATATTCTATCTTTACCACACGTTGATCAAAGGATGCTCAAGCTCGGATCCTAAATGGATGCTGTTTTCTTATTAATTTGTCATCTCTCTTATGTTGTTTTCGTAGAGTGAATCTAGAGCTCTTCTGGCGTAGGCCACATTTTACAAAAATGTGTAGATGTTATTTTAAAATAAATATCATAATAATTTATACAAAACTTTTACAAAGTATCCTATGCAGATTACATAAGTATCCATCAAATGATCCTTGTAAAAGGCTCGTTCTTTAGTGAATCACCCTTCGGTTCTCTTTTTAATATTTCTAACATTTTTTTCTTAGTCTTTTGTCAATGGTTTATGCTTCCTTTATTTTGCACCATGGGATCTTTTCAAGATTCATGCTGCCACATTTTTTATGTAAAATAAAATCTTTTTAAAGTTTCGAACATTATTAGTGCAATTTGAGCATTCCAAAATTAAAGTATTCTCATTATCTGAACTAATTAAAGTTTTATCATTCTGTTCAAATATAAATCAAGAGTGATTGCCTCTCTAAACCTCTTAATTTTATTTTGTGTCATGTATTCATTATCATACAATAAGACACCTTTCATTTGTCATGCAAAACAATTTATAATATATTTCTGTAAAAAATTTCATGTGTTAATAATGAATATCTTATAAAGTAACTAATAAACTCACATTTAGACTTCTGATAGAAATCATTGTGATGTTTGCTTTGCTGCTTAAATAATAAGACAGTGGTTATAGTGGGTTAGGCAACGTTATTTTCAACTTTAGTATCTGTGCTTTGCTTACATTCTTAATATCTAAAAGAACATATAGAAAAAAATAAAGACAACGAATTCAAACTCGCTTAGACAATAAGAACATAGAGAAAAAAACATAAGAAAAAACATGATATTGACTATAGCTATTCCATAAAAGAGAAGCCACAGTGTTTTGTGTGTGGTCTAATCCTAGTTTCCTCGCTAGCCTGTGTTTTTTTTTTGTAGGTTCTACTAGGAGTAGATGAACCCTGTAAATATGTGTGTTTAAATGATCTAAGCACTCCAACAAAACCTATTTTCAGGATCTTAATTAATCCATGGCTAAGCTAAGCGGTGATAGCTAGTTTCTATATATAAAATAATGTTTTTTTAAAAAAGGCATTTATATAAGTAGTTACATAACACACAATTCTTAAGGGTTTACAAGTCTAACACCTAAAATTTAATTTTGTAAGTGCAATGAATCTGGTTGATTCCATCCACTGCCTGCTTTGATTAGTCCAAATTATATATGGGAGCAGAAAAAAGGATGGAAGCCATTTTGATTTGGTAATTAAGAGCTTTATCTTTCAACTAAAAAAGTCCTAAAACAGAGCTCTTGCATTATGTGAGTTTGTGCTTTATTTCTTTCAAAAAAAAAAAAAAGAAAAAACAAAGCAGATGTGATTGATCGTTTTGGCGTGTTCATGCCTAATCTGTGGCTATCTATTGCATGGGAAACACAATGATCAAATTAGTTGAGCAATTGATCAAAATATTATCATATTATATTAGGACTAAAAAAGAAGTAAGATTATCATTTAATACTGTAAAACATGCGTTCATGGCTACTAAATAGATATTTTTATATTTTCTATCAAATGTTAATCTGTTGTAACCATTTGCCTCATCTATTTGTCATATGATAATACTGAATCTTTATTTTCATTTTCAAGTGCATCAATTCATTTTAAATAAGAACTTAATTTGAGAGCCAGAGTTCAAAAAAAATATAATTAATAACGTGTGTAAAAATTTCTTAGTTTTGAAGGTTGTTAAGATGAATTTGTTGGGTGTATTATTAATATAAAGACCTCGGATGATCATGCAAGCTTTTGTCATTATCTTTTATTTTTTATGTAATTTTCCTCCATTTTTCTAACAACCTCATCTAAGTGTAAGTCTCAAGTATATTATCATATAATTCAATAAAGCGCTAACAAAAAAATTGATGGAGCTAGAAAAAACAAGCAATGGGATGCTACTTGCAAGAAGAGTGTAAATTGTTGCAAGATATTTCTAAACACCATGCATCATTGATGTTATACGAAATGATTGCCACAAAATACATAACCCATATTAAAAAGCCATGAGCCATTATTCTATAAAATAAGAGCTTGATTGAAGTCATTGAGTTGGTTGATAGGGTTATTAATGATTTGGTTTTAAGTTGGTCTAATTTTGACTCATGATTTACTCAAATTTATTAATTCATTCTCACGCTAAGCCAAATCNCCTGTGTTTTTTTTTTGTAGGTTCTACTAGGAGTAGATGAACCCTGTAAATATGTGTGTTTAAATGATCTAAACACTCCAACAAAACCTATTTTCAAGATCTTAATTAATCCATGGCTAAGCTAAACGGTGATATCTAGTTTCTATATATAAAATAATGTTTTTTTAAAAAAGGCATTTATATAAGTAGTTACATAGCACACAATTCTTAAGGATTTACAAATCTAACGCCTAAAGTTTAATTTTGTAAGTGCAATGAATCTGGTTGATTCCATCCACTGCCTGCTTTGATTAGTCCAAATTATATATGGGAGCAGAACAAAGGATGGAAGCCATTTTGATTTGGTAATTAAGAGCTTTATCTTTCAACTAAAGAAGTCCTAAAATAGAGCTCTTGCATTATGTGAGTTTGTGCTTTATTTCTTTCAAAAAAAAAAAGGAAAAAAAAAAAAACAAAACAAAGCAGATGTGATTGATCGTTTTGGCGTGTTCATGCCTAATCTGTGGCCACCTATTGCATGGGAAACTCAATGATCAAATTAGTGGAGCAATTGATCAAAATATTATCATATTATATTAGGACTAAAAAAGAAGTAAGATTATCATTTAATACTGTAAAACATGCGTTCATGGCTACTAAATAGATATTTTTATATTTTCTATCAAATGTTANTATCATAAGTTATGACATAAGTTATGAGTTAAGAAAATAAATAACTTAAGTTATCAAAATAAATATCATAAGTTGTCATAATTTATGACATGAGTTATGAGTTAAGAAAATTAATAACTTAAGTTATCAAAATAAATATTATAAGTTGTCATAATTTATGACATAAGTTATGAGTTATGAAAATTAATAACTTAAGTTATCAAAAAATAAATCTCATAAGTTATTAAAATAAATGTGAGTCATAAATAAAAATATAACAATCTACACGTAAAATACCTCAATCCAAGCTTGATTTGAGGTAGGCATATCTAACTAACTTTTCATTGAGCTCAAGTTAATAAAAATATAATACAATTTCTATCGATTTTCAATCTCTTAATATATATTTTGTAGTTGAATATGCATTGCATGCATAAAATCCATCACTTCTTGAGATGCAATTAAGGTTGTGCATGTAACAACTTCCAAAGGATATGTGCATTTGTACTCCTGGAGGGGTCTAATTATAGGCAAGTTTACTATGATTTTGTTGAGTTCATCTGGGTCATACTTGTAATTACCAACTCATAGTGAATTATTTCAACTGGGCATGACCTCGTTGATTTTTCCCATTTTGGATTTTCACGTAAAAACTGTAGGTGTCACTACTGATTTCTCACTTTTATATGAGTGAGTGTAAGATTTCCATGCAATGATAAAATGATAGTTTATTACTCTACCGCCTCAAATTTTTTAGCACACATTAAAGGTTATGAGTCATTAGTCTATAAAAGGAGAAAATGATTTAAGTCATTAACTGTTTGGTAGGGTTATTAAGGATTTGGTTTTAAGTTGATCTAATTTTGACTCATGATTGGCTCAAATATATTAATCCATTGTCAAAATAAGCCAAATTTACTCATAAATTACCTCAATCTGATCTTAAATTGAGGTAGGCATGCCTCACTAACCAATACGGGAATAACAATAATAACTGATAGATGGCTCAATTTCAGCCAGTTTATTTAGTTAAATTATGACGGTTTGGTGACAGTTTACTACAAAAAAAAGTTCCAATGGCTTTTCAACTTTTCAATCCGTAGCTAAAGCATTACCGACGTTATACTTGGCATTATCGATGATCTCTTCTTGCGGTTTATGTCAAATTATAAATTGACGTTCACAGATCGTCAAAAAAACTAAACCTTATTTTTCTATGTTATATGTCGACGTCATATCATACTAACTGAAGAGCTAAGAGCGTTAATTATGAGCGTTTAATAATCTATGTTTTCAATTTCATTGTTAAGCCATCGGAAAGGTTAAACATATCCAACCAACATAAAAAAATTTCTCATTTCTTCCTCCCGCCCGCCCTTCTTCTGAACCAGCAGGCGGCTCCCCTGGTGAATTTCTCTCCAAGGTGATTCATTTTTTGGTTTCAAACAACCAAATAAATGGTAATATCGATTCAATCAATCATTCAAGTTTTCATGGTATTTGAACGGTTATTTTTTTGTATTTGGGCTTTTTATGTTTAGGGCAAAAAAATTTTTATGCGAGATTTAGGGGTTGTTTGGTAGCCAGTTTTAACTAAGATTAATGTTAAATCCTGCTGAACAACAAAAAAGTCATCGATAAATCCTATTGATTCTTAAAAACCATTTCTCCTCCATTTTGCCTTAAATTCAGGATTTATTAAATTCCATACGAACCAAGAATTTCAGGGGTTTATGATAATTAGAGAAGCTAGAGGGTGAGGAAGATAAATATTATTTAAATGCTACTAAAGTTACCAACCGAGTTTCTTCTGATTTATTAGGAATTACTTATTAACTTACAAAATGGTATTGAGGATTTAACTCATTTAAGATTTCATAAATCTGGCTTTACAGGAATTGCTAAATCCTATTGAAACAAAATCTTATTTGCAGCCTAACAGCCCCTTAAGGTAAATTTAGAACGGGATTTAAGCAGGATTTAGGGTAGGAATTAAGTGGATTTAGGTGGTTTCTAGTAACAGATTTAGAGCAGGAATTAAGCTTAATTTTATCTAAATCCTGCCAAGATGAAGCTGGATTTTACCAAAATCAGTTTGGGCAAGATAAAGCCGCAGATTTCATAAATCCTGGTTCCGTGGATTTCAACTATAGAAAACATGCGAGAGGGGGGAGATAAAGAGAGGGTGATGGAGAGAGAGCGGAAAAGTGGTAAAGACAGACAAAGAGGAGGGAATTAATATTTCTTGTTTATAAATCCATCTATTCATAGGATTTAATAATTCTGGTTTTATAGGCCAAATCCATAGAATTCAGATTTATAAAATCTGAGATTCTATTTTGCCCAGAATGATTGTCTTCCAAGATTTAGCTTAAATCTAGGTTACAACATACTCTAAATTCGCTGGTAGACAACCCCTAAATTTAGATTTGGTGAAATTTTTGGCGGTACAAAGAAATTAGTTGGTACGTTTGGTAGAGCTGTGAATTTATCTTCAACAATGATAATCGCTCAAAAATTGATTCAAATTTTGACTCTTACATCAAGCTCGGATCCGAATAAATGCGTCGAGTTACGAGCCAAAATTAGGGATCGAATGTCTTTGGAGATGACCTTCGCTTGGCTCGAATTCAGATTGTTAATTAGTCAAACACTAATTCAAAGAACAATGAAATGTATTCAAATGTAAGTTAAAGGATTGTTGATATTAATTTTAAATTTTTTTTTTTGTGTTTGCTTGAATTTAAGTTAACTCCATAGATTAAATCCATTAAAAATGTCTCTTTAAAATTATTTGCCACTGTTGCTACAGTTGGCATCAACTTTCAATGTGGTATGTGTGGGGTGTCCACTCTAATGATATGAGGCTGTGTTCAGTTTTCCGTAGTCCAAGGTACCCATTCAGATATTCTGTTACGTGTCTCAAGCACAGAACTAAGGGTGACATTGATTTTACCCTATCGAGGTGAACTCACCGTCGGGTGACGGTGGTTCTGACATGAAACATACTTGATGTCCTTTTAGGTTTTCATAGACCACACTTCATCTATTCTTAACATTCCGTGGTCAAGGGTAGTGAAAAACTCTCTCGAGCACGTTTCGAGAAAATTGGGCTTTAGATCGAACCACTAGTAGAGGGGTCCGGGATGCTTGTTGACCCTAAAATACATAGTTTGAAATCTTTGGAATGTTCATTTTTGAGTTAGGAGTCTTGTTTTAATGAAACTTAGCTTTCTGTAGCTTCCGGATTTATCAAAATCTTCCTACGGTCATCCGACGCAAAACTGAGATTTTGATCTAGGGAGCTGTATTCAACCTCCAGATGACAATTTTCGCTCAATAAGGTGCACCCTTGGTGTTCATATAGATGTTGGAGAGCCCTTTTTCACTTCTAGATAGTCTCTGGTAGTCCTGGGTTCAATAAAAAGCCATCTGCAATCAGACACGCACACGTGGGAAGCAAAGGAGAAAGCCCCCTTAAGGGGCTTGGGGGCTCAAGCACCCATGGTGAGCACAAAAGCGCCCACCCCTATGTTTAGCACCTTCTAAAGAGGCACCACTTACTCTATGGGCACTCAAGTGCCCATGGTAGGCGCAAAAGTGCCCGCCTCTTCATCTGCGATCAAATAGATCGTGGTTTTGGCATATGGGTGCTTAAGCGCCTGTCCGGGGCGCTCGAGCACCCAATTTTCTTTCAGCGACATTCGCCAAAATGAGTCAGCTTCACTTGTACTCCAATGAATCCACTTTTGCACCTGATATAGAAATGTCGTGAACTGAGTGGTGGGCACTTTTTTGTTCGCTTTGGCGCTCGAGAGCCCAACATTCAAATCATGTCTTTTGAATCCAACTAACAATTTTCTTTAATTAAAACTCACTGGATAAATACCCATTTCAGCCCATTACCGTGTTCTCAACCCAAAAAAGGGAAGAGGTGAAGGATAAGGCATTACCATTTGAGGTAAGAAGAGTTGATTCGTTGGGTGGTGTAAATGAGATGGGTTAAGCAGGCAGGCATTACAGGAGAGAGGATTGAAATTATTTTTTATTGGAGGAGCCTATGAAGAGTTGGAAGAGAGCATTGGGATATTTTTGGAGAACTTTTGAGGGTTTTGTGAAAAAAATTTGTTGTTTCCTCATTTTCTTCTTTGCTTTCATCATTTATACTTTCTTATTATTTCTTGAATAGACATCAATAGAGAAAGTCTCAAGGGAAAAATTTGGGGAGCTTTGGGAGAGTTTTTAAAGGGTTGTAAGGGGCTTTTAGAGATCTTCTTCCAACCACTTCTTCTTCTTCTACTACTTTTGCTTATTCTCTATCACTTTATCTACTTCTCCTGCATTTTTCTCTTTCTCGGTCGCCATCTCACCAGAAAAGACAAGTGAGAGGAAGAGGTTTTTTGCTCGGAGCCTTGTCCAAATCTCTGTCTTGAGGAAAGCTTCCTCATTTATGGGAGAAGGACCTTCGTTAGATTTCATGATGTCGTTAAAACCTCCTCAAAGGGAGAGCTTTGTTGTTCTTTGAAGAAGAGCCTATGTGGAAGCTTGGAGCTTCACCGGTCTCTCTTATCATTATAAGAGCATCTTCCCAGACACAGTTGGATGTCGGCCAATCATCGTGATGATATAATCCTCTCAATTTTTTAATTTTCATTTTTAGAGCCCTCTATGTATGGTTGTTAGAAGATTAAAGACTTAGGTTTGATGTGCTTAGAGGAAGCTGATGGGTTAGGTAGCCTTTCATAGAATTTCCCATACAAATCCAAGTAATTTCTTCTTGATCCCTAGCACCAAAATTCCATAAAATATGAGATTGTGTCAATCTCATCGTTTGTTCAACAATTTCACTTGGTTAGAAAAGAGAATTTGAAGTATCAGACGGATGACGATACCCTTTGGTGGTCATTTGCTCAATCACGGGGAGTTCTCTTGATAAGAAAACCCTCCACTCCAAATTGGCCAGACAGTTGGTAAGGTCGCGTTGCTTTGCACAATATGACATTGACAACTCTCCATCAATCCAACTCTAAATCTCATGTGAGTAGAACGAGTTCAATCTGTCATCGAAGTTCTTTGGGTTGCTTTATTTGCGTGATCGCTTGTGGCATTTTTGCATTTTGCGTGCTTGATAATGTGATCACTTTGGTTTGATCGAATGCTCTGGTACGATTGACTGAACACCTCAAGTTTGATCAGTCGTCCTCGTCCAATCACCCATTTTGAGCTTGATTGGCTACCTCTGACCTGATCGCCCGATCTATTAGGTTTGATTGATAGCCCGTTCTTGGTCCGATCGGTCATCCTGGTTCAATCAACCCATTTCCCGAACCTAATCGACTACCTTGGCCTGATCATCCAATCTCTTGGATTTGATCAACCACACTGGTTTGACCACCTATTCCGGGTTTGAATGGCAATCCCAACCTAATCAACCCATTTCTCAAGCTCAATTGGCCGCCTCATCCTGAACGCTTGATCTCTTGATTTTGATTGACCACACCGATTTGATCACCTGCTTTTGGTCTGACTGACCATCCCAACCGGATCGACCCATTTCCCAAGCTCGATTGGTCACTATGGCCCAAACGCCCATTCTCTTAGGTTTGATCGACCACACCTGTTTGATCACTCGCTTTAGGACTGATTAGCTGTTCAAGCACAATCAATCCATTTCCCGGGCTTGATTTCTTGATCTCTTAGGTTCGATCAACTGCACTGGTTTGATCACCCTCTTTGGGTCTGATTGGTTGTTCGGGCCTGATCAACCCATTTCTTGGGCTTGATCGGCTGCTCCGACTTGATTACCTGATCTCTTGGGTTTGATCAACCACACTAGTTCGATCGCCTGCATCGGGTCCAATTGATCGTCCCG
Source organism: Phalaenopsis hybrid cultivar (assembly GCA_002079205.1). Taxonomy (NCBI): domain Eukaryota; kingdom Viridiplantae; phylum Streptophyta; class Magnoliopsida; order Asparagales; family Orchidaceae; genus Phalaenopsis; species Phalaenopsis hybrid cultivar. The sequence continues at coordinate 43,288 of JXCR01097940.1, read as the reverse complement.
ACCCGATCAACCTATTTCCTGGGCTTGATCGACCGCCCCATCCTGATGCCCAATGTTTAAGGTTTGATCAATCGCACTGGTTTGATCACCCTCTTTGGGTCCAATTGTTCGTCTCTGTTCGATCGATGCATTTCTCGGGCTTGATCGCCCTCCCCGACCCGATTTCACGATCTTTTGGATTCGATAAGCTGCACTGCATCGATCACAAGCTTAGGGTATGATTGGTCTTCTTGGGCTGATCGACTTATGTCCTGGGCTCAATCGCCCGCTTTGGCTCAATTACTTGATCTTTTGGGTTCGATCAAATCCACCGCATCAATCACCAATATTGGGTCTGATCAGACATTCCAGGTTTATCACTCATTCTTTCAGGTCTGGTCGATTATTCTGAATAGATCAACCCAGCTATTCGGTTTAACACACCGACCTAGCCCGATCAATTAATCACTTGCATACTTTTATGCTTTTTTGCATCATATTGTGTACTTATTTGCATGTGTATGAAAATCTTATTTTGAATTGATTTCTACAATATTTCATTTCATGTAAAAGATTTTGACATTAAATGCTTTGCATGTTGCATGTTTGGATGTCTCTTTGAGCATCTGTGCTTGTGGTGTCTCTTTGAGCTCCCACACTTGTAAGTGTCTTCTCCACATACGATGTTGTATGCATGGGGATGGACACTTGCACGCTTTAAGAGGAGTTGACCAGCTTATAAACCATATATCCCACTCCTTACGACACCGCCTGAAGTGTCATAGACATTTCATATTATGCTAAGCACGAGTCACGCATCCTAGCCACTGAACTCGAGCGAGGCATAATTTGTCCACTTAGGTCTGTGTTTCTCAATTGTAAGGATCACANTCACTTGTACTCCAATGAATCCACTTTTGCACCTGATATAGAAATGTCGTGAACTGAGTGGTGGGCACTTTTGTGTTCGCTTTGGAGCTCGAGAGCCCAACATTCAAATCATGTCTTCTGAATCAAACTAACAATTTTCTTTAATTAAAACTCACTGGATAAATACCCATTTCAGCCCATTACAGTGTTCTCAACCCAAAAAAGGGAAGAGGTGAGGGATAAGGCATTACCATTTGAGGTAAGAAGAGTTGATTCATTGGGTGGTTTAGATGAGATGGGTTAAGCAGGCAGGCATTAAGGGAGAGAGGGGATTGAAATTATTTTTTATTGGAGGAGCCTATGAAGAGTTGGAAGAGAGCATTGGGATATTTTTGTGAAAAAATTTTGTTGTTTCCTCATTTTCTTCTTTGCTTTCATCATTTCTACTTTCTTATTATTTCTTGGATAGCCATCAATAGAGAAAGTCTCAGGGAAAAATTTGGGGAGCTTTGGGAGAGTTTTTAGAGGGTTGTAAGGGGCTTTTGGAGATCTTCTTCCAACCACTTCTTCTTCTACTACTACTTTTGCTTATTCTCTATCACTTTATCTACTTCTCCTGCATTTTTCTCTTTTTCGGTCGCCATCTCACCAGAAAAGACAAGGGAGAGGAAGAAGTTTCTTGCTCGGAGACTTGTCCAAATCTCCTTCTTGAGGAAAGCTTCCTCATTTATGGGAGAAGGACCTTCGTTAGAGTTCATGATGTCGTTAAAACCTCCTCAAAGGGAGAGCTTTGTTGTTCTTTGAAGAAGAGCCTATGTCGAAGCTTGGAGCTTCACCGGTCTCTCTTACCATTATAAGAGCATCTTCCCGGACGAACACAATTGGATGTCGGCCAATCATCGTGATGATATAATCCTCTCAATTTTTTAATTTTCATTTTTAGAGCCCCCTATGTATGGTTGTTAGAAGATTAAAGACTTAGGTTTGATGTGCTTGGAGGAAGCTGATGGGTTAGGTAGCCTTTCATGGAATTTCCCATACAAATCCAAGTAATTTCTTCTTGAGCCCTAGCACCAAAATTCCATAAAATATGAGATTGTGTCAATGTCATCGTTTGTTCAATGATATCACTTAGTTAGAAAAGTGAATTTTAAGTATCAGGCGGATGACAATGCCTTTTGGTGGTCATTTGCTCAATCACGGGGAGTTCTCTTGATTAGAAAACCCTGCACTCCACATTGGCCAGACAGTTGGTAAGGTCGCGTTGCTTTGCACAATATGACATTGACAACTCTCCATCAATCCAACTCTAAATCCCATGTGAGTAGAACGAGTTCAATCTGTCGTCGAAGTTCTTTGGGTTGCTTTATTTGCGTGATCACATGTGGCATTTTTGCATTTTGCGTGCTTGATAATGTGATCACTTTGGTTTGATCGACTGCTCTGGCACGATTGACTGAACACCTCAGGTTTGATCAATCGTCCCCGTCAAATCACCCATTTTGGGCTTGATTGGTTGCCTCTGACCTGATCGCCCAATCTCTCAGGTTTGATTGATAGCCCATTCTTGGTCCGATCGGTCATCCTGGTTCAATCAACCCATTTCCCGAACCTAATCGACTACCTTGGCCTGATCATCCAATCTCTTAGATTCGATCAACCGCACTGGTTTGATCACCTACTCCGGGTTTGAATGGCAATCCCAACCTAATCAACCCATTTCTCAAGCTCAATTGGCCGCCTCATGCCGAATGCCTGATCTCTTGATTTTGATTGACCACACCGATTTGAAACCTGCTTTTGGTCTGACTGACCATCCCAATCGGATCGACCCATTTCCTAAGCTCGATCGGACACTATGGCCCAAACGCCCAATCTCTTAGGTTTGATCGACCACACCTGTTTGATCACTCGCTTTAGGACTGATTAGCTGTTCGACCACAATCAATCCATTTCCCGGGCTTGATTTCCTGATCTCTTAGGTTCGATCAACCGCACTGGTTTGATCACCCTCTTTGGGTCTGATTGGTCGTGCGGGCCTTATCAACCCATTTCTTGGGCTTGATCGACTGCTCCGACTTGATTACCTGATCTCTTGGGTTTGATCAACCGCACTAGTTTGATCGCCTGCATCGGGTCCAATTGATCGTCCCGACCCGATCAACCTATTTCTTGGGCTTGATCGACCGCCCCATTCTGATGCCCAATGTTTAAGGTTTGATCGATCGCACAGGTTTGATCACCCTCTTTGGGTCCAATTGTTCGTCTCTGTTCGATCGATGCATTTCTCGAGCTTGATCACCCTCCCCGACCCGATTTCACGATCTTTTGGATTCGATAAACTGCACTGCATCGATCACAAGCTTAGGGTATGATTGGTCTTCTTGGGCTGATCGACTTATGTCCTGGGCTCAATCGCCCGCTTTGGCTCAATTACTTGATCTTTTGGGTTCGATCAAATCCACCGCATCAATCACCAATATTGGGTCTGATCAGACATTCCAGGTTTATCACTCATTCTTTCAGGTCTGATCGATTATTCTGAATAGATCAACCCACCTATTCGGTTTAACACACCGCCCTAGCCCGATCAACTAATCACTTGCATACTTTTATGCTTTTTTGCATCATATTGCGTACTTATTTGCATATGTATGAAAATCTTATTTTGAATTGATGTCTACAATATTTCATTTCATGTAAAAGATTTTGGCATTAAATGCTTTGCATGTGACATGTTTGGATGTCTCTTTGAGCATCTATGCTTGTGGTGTCTCTTTGAGCTCCCACACTTGTAAGTGTCTTCTCCACATGCGATGTTGTATGCATGGGGATGGACACTTGCACGCTTTAAGAGGAGTTGACTAGCTTATAAACCATCTATCTCACTCCTTACGACACCGCCTGAAGTGTCATAGACATTTCATATTATGTTAAGCACGAATCACGCATCCTAGCCACTGAACTCGAGCGAGGCATAATGTGTCCACTTAGGTCTGTGTTTCTCAATTGTAAGGATCACATCACTTAGTTTGTTTGGCAATTAGCTTTCTTGTATGCTTGTCATTTCTATGTCATATGCTTGCCATTTCTCATATGTTTGTTGCATTTCCGTATGCTTCACTATTCTTATATACTTGTTGCATATCTTAGATTTCTGCATGTGTGCTTCATGAGTACATCTCGAATAAGGTGTAAATTCTTTTCATAGNAAACAGACCCTTAGTTTGTTTGGCAATTAGCTTTCTTGTATGCTTGTCATTTCTATGTCATATGCTTGCCATATCTCATATGTTTGTTGCATTTCCGTATGCTTCACTATTCTTATATACTTGTTGCATATCTTAAATTTCTGCATGTGTGCTTCATGAGACATCTCGAATAAGGTGTAAATTCTTTTCATATATATTCTTTTATTCGATACAAACACACTTGTACCCGATGTCTGCTTGTCACATGACATATTGGGTCCTCGGGCAAATGTAATTCCTTTCCATAGGTAGCTTGTTTCATCGGTACTTTCTGTTTGGATGTGTCATGTTGCATATAGCATCAATGCACATTTGCATGGTGCGCGCTTCACATTTTGGCACCCGTTGTGACCGCTTAGTGTTTCAATCGAACAATCACAATGTGACTGTGCTTGTGCGTGTCATTTTTTTTATATTTGTGATAGTATATTAAGTCGGTCTTCAGAGAGAGTCATGTCATATGTACACATAAACATAAGTACAATAAAAGGGGGAGCATGTGATGATTTACATGCTAAATTTTGCTTGCAGATGCTGCTTAGCTCCCCCAACAGGCATGGCTCAAACACGTTGCATGTAGATAATTTTCTCATGTTCCTTCTGATTACAACTTGTGGAGGGAGGCTGTCAACGACAAGAAGATGGAAAGGTTTTAAGGGTTAGGGTCTCGGACCCCGCCTATTATGCTAATCCCTCTATCTCATATGGCACATCAACTTCTATTGCACAAGAGGATAAGATTCGAAGGAAAGTTATTTCCGAGGTTGCTGCCNTGTGTCATGTTGCATATAGCATCAATGCACATTTGCATGGTGCGCGCTTCACATTTTGGCACCCGTTGTGACTGCTTAGTGTTTCAATCGAACAATCACAATGTGACCCTTTTGCAATACTTGCCCATTTGCTTTGATGGCTTGTTCTACTTGTTAGGCAAGTGACTCATTTGTTGGTATTGATACTCAAACGAGCATTGCCCAAGAGTATCCCTCGGCGGGCAATGCAAGTTTCTACATCTCAAGCAACAAACAGTATGATTGTGCTAAAGATTTAATGACTTTTAAACATTCCACTTGATTTGCCTCAGATCCGTCATTAGTTGTTCGTTATTTTAAAATATAAAAAATGTATATTTTACTATTCTAATTATTATCCACCTATTTTAAAATTATGTATGTGAGGCCACACTTGAGGCCAACTCTTTTAATATGTCACCCCTTTTCTTGTGTCGTGCTTTAAATCCCTTGGATCTTTATGATAGAGCTAGTGTGGCAACCCCGTCAAAGTCATACAAAAACTGGAGTTTTTACCCTAAGCACTAAGATGTTGGTTGAAACACTTTTTTTAGATGGTGTGTTAGGCTAGGACTAGGTTACCATGTAGTATTTTTGTCACCTAACTATTATTATGTGCTAGCTTGGTTGTCTTAGTAAGGTGCCTTTTTCTGGTCATACTTTTTGTGTGCTTGTGTGTGTCATTTTTTTTTATATCCGTGATAGTATATTAAGTCGGTCTTCAGAGAGAGTCATGTCATATATACACATAAACATAAGTACAATAAAAGGGGGAGCATGTGATGATTTACATGCTAAATTTTGCTTGCAGATGCTGCTTAGCTCCCCCAACAGGCATGGCTCAAACACGTTGCATGTAGATAATTTTCTCATGTTCCTGCTGATTACAACTTGTGGAGGGAGGCTGTCGATGACAAGAAGATGGAAAGGTTTTAAGGGTTAGGGTCTCAGACCCCGCCTGTTATGCTAATCCCTCTATCTCATATGGTGCATCAACTTCTATTGCACAAGAGGATAAGATTCGTAGGAAAGTTATTTCCGAGGTTGCTGCTCAGGTCTCCAACCAACTAGGCACTCAAAGATCAGAGATGAAGTTGAAGATAAAGATAGAGTTTGATGTGATACTGCCTCGTGCACAATAAGGATTGAAGCAGCTAGCTCTATATTTTGATGATGAGAGGACGGAGGAGGATGAGTGGGGAGTTATTTTTTTTTTAATTTATACGAAAATAATTTATTCAAATGAGCAATATTTTAGTTATGGATAATTGTTTGTTTCAGTTGGTTTNGTTTGATGTGATACTGCCTCGTGCACAATAAGGATTGAAGCAGCTAGCTCTATATTTTGATGATGAGAGGACAAAGGAGGATGAGTGGGGAGTTTTTTTTTTTTAATTTTTATAAAAATAATTTATTCAAATGAGCAATATTTTAGTTATGGACAATTGTTTGTTTCAGTTGGTTAAATGCAATCGTTTGTTCTTTATTTTTGTTTATGATTTATGCATTAATTACTAATGTGATATTTGTTAAATAACTGCTTTGATTAATACAGTGTATTGTGTGGAAATTATAGACTTACTATTGCAGGTATATAAATTGTAATGTTGAAGGAGTTTTTTTTTTCTAATGCAACAATTATTCGACACTTACCGAAGACTTTACAATCGTCTAGATGAGTTCCGATGGTTGTTCGACAGACTATGGAATAATCAATGTCTCTCTAAGGTGTTGCACGTTTCTAGCAGCTAAAGCAGACAGTAATTATGGACGGTCAACCGATGGTCATGTGATACTTTTTAGAAGGAAGTGTATCACTTTTCCGATGAAAGTGCTACACTTTTCAGTATCCAAAACAGTCAATTATATTATAGATGGACACCGATGACATTAAAAATATGTTTATTTGCACCAACAGGGATGGGTTATATTTGTCGAAAAACCATCACTTTTAATAAATTGTAGCTAATTCCGTCGGTAAATGAATTACTGACAACCGCTTCTATTACGTCAAATAAACCATAGTTAAATCATAGGAAATAATGATACCGACGATATTATGCCGTTGAAAGTGAGCTAAATTTCTATAGTGAACTTTGATTTGGTCTTAAGTTAATCAATACAAATTCATTTGATTTTCAATCTCTTATTATAAATTCTATCGTTGCACATACATTGTAGGCATAAAATCTATCACCTCTTAAGATGCAATTTAGGTTGTGCATGTAACAACTTCCAAAAGATAGGTGTATTTGTGCTCCTAGAGGAGTCATATATAAAATTTATGATTTTATNCTATCACCTCTTAAGATGCAATTTAGGTTGTGCATGTAACAACTTCCAAAAGATAGGTGTATTTGTGCTCCTGGAGGAGTCATATATAAAAGTTAAGATTTTACTGAGTTCATTAGGATTTAGGATTCCAAATGATTAAGATGAGTTAAATATAATTGTCAGGTTCATTATATCATACAAGTTCATTATGATTATGGTGAGTTCACAGATATGTTTATTGTGAACTTAACTAGAATTCAAAGCGAGCCTAGTGAATTTATAATATGCATGAATGTTCAGAGGAAATCAAGAGAGTTTTTTTTTATTTTCTTATTTTAACCTACTTTTGAATCTGATATATTAAGTATTTGAGTATACACTTGATTTTATTTTAACTTCTTAGGGTTTATTTTTTTCTTTGATAATATATTGAATTTTTTCATATGCAGCTTTAAATCCCATAGCACTATACACAAGTTAAAAATAATGTCATATTTGACTATCATACCTTCTTATTTGTTAATAAAACTAAAAATATGTCCTTTTCGTTGCTCTTACAAAATGGATCCTAAGAGAAACTCTTAGTGGATAAATAAGCAAGCTTGCTAGAAGATGCCTTATATTTCCTTCGTCCTAAACAGTGTGGATATTTCGATGAAAATAAACAAAATTTGATTGTTTAAAAAATAGTCAAAATATGACTAGTTGAGATTAAAGTGCCAAGAGCATATTAGTTCTCTGAGGGTCTCTCTCTTTCTCTCTCTCTCTCTCTCTCTCTCTCTCTCTTTCTCTCTCTATATATATATTAAAAGAATGGACGGAAGACTATTATACTCATATGTCTAACTATTCGAGGACCGCTCTCACTATCGACAAACTAGTACAAAAAAATTTAATTTGAACCGTGAATTAAAGGGGCTTACTACCTTCAAAGAGATTGCTCTACCANAATAATCTGCTTATCAGCAGATTATAAATAATCCACAGCTGCGCCAAACAGACC
>JXCR01097940.1:0-29212 GCA_002079205.1 Phalaenopsis hybrid cultivar | reverse complement strand
CCCCCCCTCCCCAATATGATGAGCCATTTTGTTCCATAAAGTATATTTATCATGCAGGATGGAGCTAGCATTAACAAAAGTAGCCCAGCCATGGTAATCATCCATCCTAAATAAAGAATGCACAAATTGATCATCATCTTCAACAATAGTAAGTTTACTTAGGCTTCCAAAAGGTCTATATTTTGTTGTTTTTATTACAGAAGTGCTGATAGTACTTAAAATTTTGTCTTTATGCAAAGCAACCGAAGACTCCAATATAGCAAAAATAAAAAGTATATGGTCCCTACATAAGTGCTTAAGTCTATTAAGTGAGTAAGGGTCAACAACTTCTCTAATATTCCAAACCTTCATTCAAATGCAAGAGTTCATTCTTTCTTTTCCCTTTTTTCTATTAGATTTTTGCACCAACCATTCTTTTTCAAGAGCAACATTAGCCTCTTTCACCTTGCTATCCAACTCAATTTTGCCCTACACTCTCTCAATGGAGTCCCCCAAAATTTCAACATTATCTATAGTATCAACCCTGTCAACCCTATCCCCCATAATCAATGCAGCACCACCCCTATCATCAAAAAATGAAACTTCATCATGCCCCCCAACCACGTGGGGATAGAAGACTCTCCCACAACAATATCATTGTGCAACGTGACAACAATATCAACAGTCTCCTTTTTTAACGGAGCATGAATGAATGCCAACATCATCCATTACCAAAGGCACCACATTGGGTTTCTTCGGAGGAACCCCAACAAGAACAGTAGCATTCATAGATTTTAAATTATGATGCAAATGATAGCATTGATTACTAGAATTACCAAACATACACAATTTGTACAATACAGGGGATGTTCAATTACCACACATTTCCAGTATCCTTGATCAGTCGAATCAATCCAAACCTCCTCAGAAGCAGACTGTCTAATATTCCTTTCAACAAGGACTCTTGCTGCAGAAGGTCTAGAAAGAGTGAATGTAGGAGAATCCATCTTTAAAGGCTTTCCATATATAGCTGCGATAGAGAAAAGTATTTCATGATTGAATAAATGGAACTTCAAGCTAGGGAAACGAATCCGAATTGGAATTTTGGGGGTTCGATCTGAGGGCCAAAATCCACATCGCACTTAAAAATTTTCATAACCCGATTGTCAATCCGCACCACCCTTGTTGCAAACAAACAAGCATAATCTTCATTATTAGACAATTGAATTAGAATATGCCTCCCATCAAGAAGATAAATTTTTCAACTCCTGAACAATTGCATCAATTCAAATTTTTTACGTATGACTTCAAGTTTTGGGTGTCCATAGAGGAACTTACCAACGAGAGTAAGCTGACAAAATAAAGCTAGGATATTATTTTCAACATGTGAAATGAAGATTACTGGCTTACTGTTCTTCTTGCTAGCTTTCTTGATAAAGCTATATTAACTACCCAAATTCAAAGAATCATGAAAAGTAGAGGAAATAGCATTTTTTTAGAAGAAACATTATTATTGCCGCTGGCGAGAGCCTTGGTGAAGATGCAATCCATCGAAACCTCAAGAACCCTAAAATCGCCATTTGAGCGTCACAGCAAAACCCGCAGCCTTCATTACAATATAAGTATGATTATTTGATATACTAATTTATTCTTTTTTTTAAGTATTTTGAATTTATGATTAATTGATAGTAAGAAAAGTTTGTAGTGAAGGAAGAACATTTTAAAGATTCAAATGAGATAGAATTAGACGATAATAAATATATGATTTTTTGAAGATGATAAAAGTAAGGATGAGCCCATTATAGATCTTGAACTTCTTGGAATATTTAAATTTTAAATGAATATTTACCTACAATCATATTTCAAATTTCTTTTTTATATCAATATTTATGATTAAGATTTGTGATTTATGTTTTTATGATAATAAACTAAATCAACATATCAATGGTTTATATCACATTTATAATTTTTTTTTATAAGTTTTTCCTTTTTTGAGGCTTATGCTNTTTATTTTTGTTTATGATTTATGCATTAATTACTAATGTGATATTTGTTAAATAACTGCTTTGATTAATACACTGCATTGTGTGGAAATTATAGACTTACTATTGCAGGTATATAAATTTTAGTGTTGAAGGAGTTTTTTTTCTAATGCAACAATTATTCGACACTTACCGAAGATTTTACAATCGTCTAGATGAGTTCCGATGGTTGTTCGACAGACTATCGAATAAGCAATGTCTCTCTAAGGTGTTGCACATTTCTGGCAGCTAAAGCAGACAGTAATTATGGACGGTCAACAGATGGTCATGTGATACTTTTTAGAAGGAAGTGTGTCACTTTTCCGATGAAAGTGCTACACTTTTCAGTATCCAAAACAGTCAATTATATTACCGATGGACACCGATGACATTAAAAATATGTTTATTTGCACCAACAGGGATGGGTTATATTTGTCGAAAAACCATCAATTTTAAAAAATTGTAGCTAATTCCGTCGGTAAATGAATTACCGACAACCGCTTCTGTTACGTCAAATAAACCATAGTTAAACCATAGGAAATAACGATACCGACGACATTACGTCGTTGGAAGTGAGCTAAATTCCTCTAGTGAACTTTGTTTGGTCTTAAGTTAATCAACACAAGNAAGAATGCACAAATTGATCATCATCTTCAACAATAGTAAGGTTTACTTAGGCTTCCAGAAGATCTATATTTTTGTTGTTTTTATCATAGAAGTGTTGATGGTACTTAAAATTTTGTCTTTATGCACAGCAACCGAAGACTCCAATATAGCAAAAATAAAAAGTATTTGGTCTCTACATAAGTGCTTAATTCTATTAAGGGAGTAAGGCTCAACAACTCCTCTAATATTCCAAACCTTCATTCAAATGCAAGGGTTCATTCTTTCTTTTCCCTTTTTTCTATTAGATTTTTGCACCAACCTTTCATTTTCAAGAGCAACATTAGCCTCTTTCACCTTGCTATCCAACTCAATTTTGCCCTACACTCCCTCAACGGAGTCCCCCAAAATTTCAACATTATCTATAGTATCAACCCTGTCAACCCTATCCCCCATAACCAATGCAACACCTCTATCATCAAAAAATGAAACTTCATCATGCCCCCCCCAACCACAACAGTGGTGGTGATAGAAGACTCTCCCACAACAATAACATTATGCAACGTGACAACAATATCAACAGTCTCCTTATTCAACGGAGCATGAATGAATGCCAACATCATCCCTTACCAATGGCATCACATTAGGTTTCTTCAGAGGAACCCCAACAACAACAGTAGCATCATAGATTTTAAATTATGATGCAAATGATAGCATTGATTACTAGAATTACCAAACATACGCAATTTGTGCAATACAGGGGATGTTCAATTACCACACATTTCCAGTATCCTTGATCAGTCGAACCAATCCAAACCTCTTCAAGAGCAGACTGTCTAATATCCCTTTCAACAGGGACTCTTGCTGCAGAAGGTCTAGAAAGAGTGAATGTAGGAGAATCCATCTTTAAAGGCTTCCCATATATAGCTGCGATAGAGAAAAGTATTTCATGATTGAATAAATGGAACTTCAAGCCAGGAAAACAAATCCAAATTGAAATTTTGGGGGTTCAGTCTGAGGGTCAAAATCCACATGGCACTTTAAAATTTTCATAACCCGATTGTCAATCCGCACCACCCTTCTTGCAAACAAACAAGCATAATCTTCATTATTAGACAATTGAATTAGAATATGCCTCCCATCAAGAAAAATTTTTCAACTCCTGACCAATTGCATCAATTCAAAATTTTTACGTATGACTTCAAGTTTTGGGTGTCCATAGAGGAACTTACCAACGAGAGTAAGCTGACAAAATGAAGCTAGGATATTATTTTCAACATGTGAAATGAAAATTGCTGGCTTACTGTTCTTCTTGCTAGCTTTCTTGATAAAGCTATATTAACTACCCAAATTCAAAGAATCATGAAAAGCAGAGGAAATAGCATTGTTTTAGAAGAAACATTATTATTGCCGCTGGTGAGAGCCTTGGTGAAGATGCAATCCATCGAAACCTCAAGAACCCTAGAATCGCCATTTGAGCGCCACAACAAAACCCGCACAGCAAAACCCGCAGCCTTCATTACAATATAAGTATGATTATTTGATATACTAATTTATTCTTTTTTTTAAGTATTTTGAATTTAAGATTAATTGATAGTAAGAAAAAGTTTGTAGTGAAGGAAGAACATTTTAAAGATGCAAATGAGATAGAATTAGACGATAATAAATATGATGATTTTTTTGAAGATGATAAAAGTAAGGATGAGTCCATTATAGATCTTGAACTTCTTGGAATATTTAAATTTTAAATGAATATTTACCTACAATCATATTTCAAATTTCTTTTTTATATANTAAGGATGAGTCCATTATAGATCTTGAACTTCTTGGAATATTTAAATTTTAAATGAATATTTACCTACAATCGTATTTCAAATTTCTTTTTTATATCAATATTTATGATTAAGATTTGTGATTTATGTTTTTATGATAATAAACTAAATCAACATATCAATGGTTTATATCACATTTATAATTTTTTTTTTATAAGTTTTTCCTTTTTTGAGGCTTATGCTTTAATGTTTATATCTCATCTCGCTAGGGCAAAATACAATGGTTTCCCGATTTCATCTTTTAACTATGATTATTTGCTGATTTTGTATGTTTTTATTAGAAGCTTCTTTAAGATTGTATAAATACTATACAAATGTTGGAATGAAATATTCAACTAATTTTCTTCGATTCTTATTATGGTATAAAAGCCTGAGGCATTTTTCTTTGCATTGTCAATACTTGCAGCCTTTCTTGCCGCGCATTATCACAATATTGCGACATTCATTGTTGCGCTCTTTTTTCCCTACTTTTCTATAATTGTAGCCTTTATCGCTGTGTGGTACTAATATTTTCTAATGTTTTAGCTTTTGATTGCCGCATGGTTAATTCTTTTTCCTGAATTACTGCACTATTTCTTTTCCTTATTTTCCTATAATTGTAACTGCCTCAATTATTTTTCCTTTTTGCAGTCGTTATCATTCCATTTCTGTAAATTGGTTATATTGTTGCATCCTTCATCGCTATATTGTTGCATTTCTTTGTTTTTTCTAAAATTTTTTGAACAGAACCACAGTTTTCCTCTCTATGAGTAACACTACATACCCTTGTTCTTGGGTTTTCTTGGGATTGTGGGATGAAACTTAATTACAAAGAGAAGAGTTGCAAAACCTTTATTCAACATAGCATTTTAATGGTAAGAACTATCAAAAGTGATCGTGATTGGTTCATAGGTTTTTGAATGGAAAAATAATCATTTACAAGGCTTCAGAAGACAAAATAATTTTCTAGGAGCGCCTAAAATATTTACAGTAGGTGAATAGCTGGCTGCCGTTTTCATCAATGGATTTTTATAAATAATAATTGATAATTTGGTATGCCAGTTTGACATGGATAATATTCATTTATTTATTTTGGGGGGATTGAGGCAAGGTTCAGTGTCCTTCAATTCCGCCTGCATTACTATTCCATTGAGCCTAACTATTCTTCAATTTTCCTTGTTCACTTCATGCCACCTCAATAATCTGTAAAATTATTAGTGCCATCCCACATTATTAGCTGGTAGATTATTAAAATTATTTTTCAATTATTATTTTGCTAGTTCATCAATTCACAGGATATTATAATTATTCTTTAGTCATTATTTCTTGATTTAGTATGTTCGCTAGATATGCTTTGCTATGTAAAGAGGTGTAAATTGTGTAAATTGTGTAAATTGCTAGATATGCTAAGGCTTTATGGCTTTGCTATGTAAAGAGGTGTAAATTGTGGTCAAAAGGCAACCAAAGTAAATTGTAATTATGCATGAAAAAATTTGAAAACCTATAACGTAATTGTGCTACTTTCTATTTTTGTTGTTATTGGTTTTATCCCATTCAATCATATTATCTTTTGGAACATCTATGGAGGTAAATAAAGCAGCATAATAAGGATAGGCTGTTTATCATTGTTGTTGTTGATGATCTTATAGAGAAACTCTTGTAAGTTTCTAAGCAAAAATTTTGCAGTATTTAAAATTTTTTGGTGTCATTGTGTCATTAATATTTGTTGTAAACTCACTTGTATTGAATCAAGCTTACTAATCATAATCGCTCCCAAGAAATCAAGTGACCATCATTTCAAGTCTTCTACCTGATCCATTTTCTTCAAACTTGTAATAGTCTTTTGTTTGGAAATAATCATTAATAAATTCAAGTGTATTTGAAGATTAGCCATAGTGGGTTGACTTGAGTGGGCCTAATTGAGCCTAAAAAAATCAAAGCAAACCTTAATAGTGCCAAGTCAATTCACACTTAAACAAAGTGGGCTCAAGCTTGGCATAAGCCTTTAGCTCAAATGCATTAGGGTCCTCTAAAAGCAATCCGAATTACTCTTGGGACAAGGGGTTGGTGGTAGTGAAAAAATCTATTTAAACTTTGGTCCCCTCAATTAAATCTATTTTTTACTTTAGGTTTGAATTATTTCTCTGCCTTGTTCTCTCTCCCAAGCATAGTTTATTAATGATGCGATTGAAGCCTAGTGGATCTAATTGACAATTGATGAAGAGTCGATCTAAATCCAAAAATGTTGGGGCTCTAATCAAATAAACTGACATATGATATGGCTTACATGTAGAAAAATTTGTCGAATCAAGCGATTCAAATTTGTAGAACCAAGCAATTCAAATTTGTAGAATCAAGCTATTCTTAGCATGTGATGAAAAAATAAAGTCAGTCAGTCCTGAATGGATGACAAAATTACGATTGGTTGACCATATCGATATTATTAACAAAAATCTCATGGAGAAATAATTGTATGTTTTAATTGGAATTTAAGAGTAATGAATTTATTTTGATGACCTTGACATGCATCTTCCTTAGAACATTATTCATTCTCTTTTATTATTATTATTATTATTGTTTCTTTTTTGCTAGTGAGGAAACTCTATTTCTTTCATTCTTTTCTAATTTCATATGGCTGGAATTTTAAGTTCAACTAGAGACAAATTTTCTCCGTGAACTTCTTGTGGGGATCACATAAAATTTTAGAGGTGTTGCTAATCACACTAACAACCCTAAAATTTTGGCACAATCCTATTCCATATTTGACATCTTGATCTTTTAATGTTTTTTACTTCATTGAAGGGAACTTTAAAAAGTCGTTGCTAGCCCTTAACTAATTGTCATAAAATNTCACACTAAACAACCCTAAAATTTTGGCACAATCCTATTCCATATTTGACATCTTGATCTTTTAATGTTTTTAACTTCATTGAAGGGAACTTCAAAAAGTCGTTGCTAGCACTTAACTAAACGTCATAAACATTTTTGGTAGTTTGGTGGTGTTCCCTTGAGCAGGCAGCCATAAGCTATCCATAGGCTAATTAGGAAATACTTTTCTAAACTTCAAGGTCAATGGTAAGTCAAAAGTTCAAATACAAATGTGTACAACTAATTACCCTAAGCTTAGATACAAAATGTTACACTTGTATGATACAAATGTTCTAGCCAGGTAATTCACACGAATGGGTGAATTATAAATCTCACTTCAATATCTATATACCATCCTAAATACATGTGATCAATCATAGATTTTGGTGCAATTTCCAGATCGAAGTATTCCTTGATATTTGATTTAGAAGTTTTTAGAATCAACTCGGAAATCATCCAAACTGCATTTTTTAAACAACTGATAGTTGTAACGAGTATCGATTTAATGAATCCAATGATATTAAGAATGCTTTGATTGAGTTTTACAAGGACCTAAACCAAGCATACATAATAATAGCTTAAAATTACACGAGGCCATTTGAAGTGTCAAATGTCCTTCAGAGCTTGCATGCTTAAAGTCAAAATAAATGGCTCGATAGAATGAATCGAGCCTGTGAAGTTTGCTTAATTCTAATATCTTTAAGTCATTGAGATGCAAAAAACACTTATATTATCAGGATGGTTCAATACCGTTCAATAAAGTGTTATTTTAATCAAAAGGATTTTAGTTTCTCTTCTAAAAATTCTTAAATATGCCTTCTACAATCTACACATTCATGCGAGCCCGCAAGAGGCCTTATGAGAATAGTGGAAGGAATTCCGAGACTAGTAGAGTTGCGAAATTTTGCCCATTAGCACAAATGGGCATTTTTGTCAACTACGCCAGCGCTCTCTGTTGTCTGCTACAGATGCATGTTATCTGATAAAACACCAACAATCATCATTGACAACGAGTTTAATTCCTTCGTTGCTAAAAAAGTTGATGTATGTTGTTTTCAATAAGATAGGTGCTTATTGTCTTCGCCATCAACATTAACGCCTATCACTGCCAATAAGCTTGTTCTCACCACCAATGATGAAATTTGTCATCGTCATCAATACAAACACTCGTCGTTACTTGTAAGGTTAAAATCCTCTATCAACGCCAGACAATAAGGCCAAGGCCTGCCTTTGTCACCAAGGCTAATGCCCGCCACTACCATCTTGGCGGACATCCGCCCTTGCCAAAAAGTTGCATGGACAATTTTAGAGAAGTTGTTGACACCAATGGCATTCATTTTAAGCTGCTTCCAAAAATTGAAGAACTATTTATTAAAACATGGAATGCAATGTCTAAAGAGGTAAGGATGCTGCATTTCTGCCGCTCAATTTCAAAAGAATTTGGTTGTATCAAGACCTTGCCTTTACAATATAAGTATTGGTATGCTGAGGGCCTGAAACTTTAAAATAAAAACATCTGACATGGACATGCAATACTTCATCAATCCATGATGGCCGCAGCACTCAATGAACAAAACTTGCACTAAAATTAGCAGTTTCTCTTTCTTTGATTTTCTTCTGCAATTGCTCATTCACATGTGTACAATAATACATCACACTTAAAAAATTGCATTTACATACATACCACCCAGTTCCTATTTATTTTCATATCTAACTTCTAAACTTTACCTTTTACATTTATACTACCCAAAACTTTCACATCACATAAAAAATACCATCATTTTAACTTTTAAAATGTGAAATACACCTTTTTATGCATAGATAGGTTGGTATGCATGTATAATTTAAGTTTACATGTTAGATATGTAAATACATGAAAACGAAGTGGTATGTATGTAATTCTTCCAAAATTATGATTTACTTGTTCTATGTGCAAGTTTTATTCTCCTTCAGGAAATGCTCATACTCATATATATATATATATATCTTAATCTTTATTTCCCTTGCTATTANTAAACTTTACCTGTTACATTTATACCACCCAAAACTTTCACATCACATAAAAAATACCATCATTTTAACTTTTAAAATGTGAAATACACCTTTTCATGCATAGATCGGTTGGTAAGCATGTATAACTGAATGTTAGATATGTAAATACATGAAAACGAAGTGGTATGTATGTAATTCTTCCAAAAATATGATTTACTTNGTTGTTCGCGAACAGCTCGTGTTCGACTCGTGTTCGGCTCGTTCGTTAAGAAACGAATACGAACAGTGACTTTACAGCAACTTCAAACACGAGCTTATTTCAAACAAACTAAATTTCAAACGAACCAAACACGAACATAAGCTCTGTTCGTTCGTGTTCGATTCGTTTACACCCCTACACATAGCACTCAATTCTTTAAAATCACCTAAAAAATAACACTATTGTTATCTTTTAAAAGTCAAATGCGTGTGTATGTTTAAAACATCGAAGTGATAAATGCATATAATAATCAAAGTTTAGGTGTAATACATGCGAACACATAAAGATTGTGCTAGATATGAAGTCTCCCAATATTTTATTACAACAAATATTGAAAAAAAATAACCCAATTGTTCACTTGATCAAAACTAGTCACCGAACCATATACCGAAATCAATTACAAATGTCCGATTGAACCAATCAATTTACATCAANATATATATATATATATATATATATATATATATATATATATATATATATATATATATATATATATATAGCACGTAATTATTCTATATTTACATACACCATACCTTAATTTTTATTTTTATGCACATAGCACTCAATTCTTTAAAATCACATAAAAAATAACACTATTGTTATCTTTTAAAAGTCAAATAGGTGCGTATGTTTAAAACATCAAAGTCAAATAGGTGTGTATGTTTAGAACATCAAAGTGATAAATGCATATAATAATCAAAGTTTAGGTGTAAGATATGCGAACACATAAAAATTGTGCTAGATATGTAAGTTTCCCAATATTTTATTACAACAAATATTGAAAAAAAATAACCCAACTGTTCACTTGATCAAAACTAGTCACCGAACCATACCGAAATCAATTACAAATGTCCGATTGAACCAATCAATCTACATCAGTACCCACACAAACTTGAGAAGGACCTAACGATTTGAAGCCAGCCAACCTTCTTCAATCATGGTCAGATCATCCTTCCACTATTCCCTTTGTCNTATGCACATAGCACTCAATTCTTTAAAATCACATAAAAAATAACACTATTGTTATCTTTTAAAAGTCAAATACGTGTATATGTTTAAAACATCAAAGTGATAAATGCATATAATAATCAAAGTTTAGGTGTAATATATGCGAACACATAAAGATTGTGCTAGATACGAAGTTTCCCAATATTTTATTACAACAAATATTGAAAAAAATAACCCAATTGTTCACTTGATCAAAACTAGTCACCGAACCATACCGAAATCAATTACAAATGTCCGATTGAACCAATCAATCTACATCAATACCCACACAAACTTGAGAAGGACCTAACGATTTTAAGCCAGCCAACCTTCTTCAATCATGGTCAGATCATCCTACCACTATTCCCTTGTTCTGTACTTCCGCTCTCTCCCTCTGTCCGTCCCTCGAGTCTAACAATAAGCCACCCAATGAACTCTGAGATCTACGCCATACATTGCAAAGACAAAGTGTTATGGTATGACTCATATACCATATAGGGACAGACGGTGGAACGAAGTGGNGGGGGGGGGGGGGGTTAAATAAAAATTAGGTAGCTAGAGGAGGCTTCAATATGAAAATGAAGTCTTATGAAAAAAGAGGTGGAAAATGTTATATTTCTCTTATCAATAAGTTGACCAAATTTCAGATGATGGTCTTTATGACTTGGGCTTCTCTGGCCTCCCTTTCACTTGGAGGCGGGGTCTTATCTCACAAAAGCTTGACAAATTCTTGGGTAATCACAATTTGTTAAACTTTTTGACTGTATCTAGTGGCAACATCTCAATCATGCTGCCTCATAGATCTTAACCTGATGGTTGATGATTCTGAATGATTTATATTCACACGGAAAATTCGAATTTTGAAAAAGAATTCGTAGATTTCTATAGAATCCCCAGTCTTTTCATTTTCGACCGCTACAAGATCAGCGATGTCATGAGCTTGGGCTTCTATTGCTGACAGAAAAACATCCCTACCCATATCTTCGGATAGAACCCGGTTGCCGTTCTTTGTACAGAAACTTTTGTGAGAGTTTCGCGAAGCTTCAATAGTTCTTCTTCTTCCACGATAAATTACAATAGGAAAAGTTTGGCATTATATTGGAGTACAAGAACTTGTGCCCATTGTCCAAGATTCCTTTGTGTTGTGGGACTTGGACTCTTACATTGACTCTGCAAGTGCTCCTCTAGGGTTTCGTCGGATGGCAATTCCCTGTTTTGATTTTCAGCTTTCCGGAAGTTCTCGTACTCGACGACAAATTCTGCGTTAATGTCTGCGATCGTCGACAACGACGTAGGGATTATGCGGCTTCATCGTATCGATTTTTTTGGATATGTAGAAATCTTTGTCATTATCACAGCGGATCCTCAAAGAAACAAGTTTTGTGTCGTCTAAATTATATACTTCGACTTTCTTGTGCTAAAACTTTGGCTCGTAAACATAAAAGTACAGTACGCACTTTTATGCGAAGATTAGGTTCGGGATTCTTAGAAGAATTTTTTTTGGAAGAATAACAATCTTTTTCTTTAATCTTCCTCCAAAAAATCCCTTTTCTTTGACACAGATTACATAGAGAACGTATTGAGTATTTGGACATTATCCATATCAATGATCTGGTGGATCATTCATGATTGTTCATGAGACTTTTTCATGAAAATGAAAAAAAAGATTCATGAATTTGTATTCTGAAATGCTCAAACATGATTCTATCAATCATTGGCTTTCCGGAAGTTTGACATCATATTGAAGCCGCATAATCGCTACGTAGTTGTCGACGATCGCGGAAATGAACGCAGAATTCGTCGTCAAGTACGAGAACTTCCGGAAAGCCAAAGATCAAAACAGGGAATCGCCATCCAGCGAAACCCTAGCAGAGCAATTGCAGAGTCAAAGTAAGAGTTTAAGTCCCACAGCACAAAGGAATCTTGGACAATGGGCACAAGTTCTTCTGCTCCAATATAATGCCAAACTTTTCCTATTCTAGATTCTAGCCAGTTTCATTCTCTTTTTCGTGGCCTTGCAGAGTCAAAGTAAGAGTCTAAGGTAAGCAGTTGGCATAGAGAACTTCCTCACCTTCATGATCCAGCCTCTTTATGGCTTGGGCGGGATTGTTTTCAGAGGAATGAAAGGAAAACAACTGAAAAAGGGGAGAAGTAGATAACGAATTATTTTGCTCCGCACCTCTTTTTCGACATCATTTTTTTTAGTACAGTAAATGAAAAAGACTCAATGAAACAAAGGCTATCTCTCGGGCCATCAATGTTCAGCCAAATCGATGCTGACTCGCGAAAACGAGAGTCTTCTCTCACTTCGGTAACTGACTAGACCGATAGTTTTTCATGTGCTCTGATAGATCATTGGGCCGTGATGTCTGACAAAAGTGAAGAAAGAGCTCTGCCTATTTGAGAGGATGTTCGGTACACTAGGACCTCTAAATGACACGGAGTTTTGCCTTGTTGTCACCGAAGAGATTGACATGGAATGTGCAGAAGCATCCGACGATTCTGAAGAGCCTTCAATAGAAGATGCGTCGCCAGAATTTGAAGAAGAATTCAATCACGACCTCCTCTGAATCTGGGACAGTGAACAAGTCATTAAGTGAAGGTCACCCCGCGTCCCACCCGACCCACCGTGAAAGAAAGTTTCCTCACCCTCGCCCGACTCATTCTCAATCACCAGAGTGGTGCCTATAGCCTGTTGATCGGCTTTCTCCTATCTATTCTTTCGAACAGTTCTAGAGGAGGCCTATTCCCAATTCTTTTTGTTGTTTGTGCGGGCTCATATCCGTCTTTCCGTACTTTCATCTCATTCCCTTCCTCTATATGCTCTTCTCTTTCCTTTCTCTCTCTCTAACCCAACAATATCATTTCGATCAAACCCAAAGAACCATCTCCTTCTCTCTCTGTTCATTCTCCTTTCCACGAACACTCCCCCAAAAAAATTGTCTTTGGTCGAGAAAGCCGCCTGAACGGAAAGGACGCGCGGTGATCACCCCGAATACCTTTGACCTTCGCTTGCTTGGAGGCATCTGGNAATAAAAAATATCAAAACTTAGCGCTTGAAACATTGCTATTTACGAATTGTTCACCATCTTTCATCCATTTTCAAACACACTTAAATATAAAAATATAGAAATTCATGATAAAATCTTAATCCATATATAATTTTTTTTTAAATTATCAATGATATGATCATAGCATTTAAATGCTTTGACCTGATAGTACAAAAAATTCACTTGAATGCTAATTTTGTAAATAGCAGTGTTTTGAGTGCTGTACATGTAACTATCCCCTAAAAAATAATCCTTCTCCAATCTGCTGACAATCTCGATGAACGTGCAGAATGGATTAAGGGGGATGCAAAGCCATGTTGTCTGTGCTGAATCACTGATACTATGTAAGTGTACAGTTGGCTGTAATAGTTTTTTACTAGATTAACAATTCTTTTTATATTGAAAATTAAATTGAGTGTATGCAAAATTGGGTGTTTACTTATCTTGTATGGAAATTATAAAGAATGATGGTTTTTTACCCTAACAATAGATGCATACTCTTGTACTCATGGATATATAATTTGTAAGTTCAGTTATGGGAGCTAAAAAGACAATTGATACTATTTGGATAAACTGCTTGTACATGAGAAAAAGTATTTGCACTAATCTTAAAGAGATCTACTAGTATAGAAGAAAAATACAACAAAGGGTAATCCATTGTCAGGGGTTCGTGAGGCCTAATTGACCGACAAAGCTAAGCCATATGAGCCAAGTCAATAAGGTCAATATTAACCGAGGCATGAGACGAACAAGAAGCACGAGCTAGACAAACGAGGAGTCGGGCCAACAACTATAAAGAGAGCTGACTCGTCATTCTAAGCTTGTCATCAGGTAAGGTCGATTCAAGGGAAGATCTAGTTTAACAATATGCTGAACCATCCCATAGACATCATAGAGGCTCCTTATCAGGAATCAAGAATTGATAGGTAGGCTAGATCAGTTGATTGACTCATGCCAACCAAGCTCAGCCAATCGAGTAGATCACGTCAACCCAAAGGGAACCAAGCTTAGTTGGCTAATCCATAAAGCAACAGGACGATAAAGTCATACATGTAAAATATCAATAATACTATTGTACGAATCCCTTCTAAAAACAAATAAAAATGTAATATTATCATTGTACCCTTTTCTGTAAATATCAGAAACATTTTACAAATAAGACATGAATGATTATTTTTCAGTCTCCCCCCTCTTTTCTTCTTTTTTACATGTTTTTTTCTTTGTTGTGATTCATAGATAAATCTGGATTCAACATCCTAAAAAGTGAGGCAAGTATAAATCATACCACAAACAAGAAAGGGAGTAGCTCAATGTGAAGAACTCCATAACATAGACATCGATAACATGTAGTAAACTAGAGAATTTGTGGCTCAACAGATCTAGGAATTGAAGTATTGTTTGTTAGATGTCATGTGTGGAGCGTTAACCCAGAAGAGAAACTAATAACCCAGGGATGAAGGGTTGGCACCTAATGGTAGAAGAGCCCTCCAGCCTTTGACAGGGAAGGCGACTCCCAGTACTTGGATAGTGTTGGGTCTGCATTGATCGATTAACATCAGCTCGAACATACTGGGTGCTCTGATAGCCCGATAATGCATTCTCATGGCATATCTCAAAAATCAAGCCTTTAGAAAGATTCAAGATCCCAACTTTGGAGTCTTACAAGGGTTAGACCAAGCTAGTCGATCACGTAGCCTTGTATGAGTTGATCATGTGTTTGCTGAGAATCCTTAACACCTTAGAATGCAATTTTGTCCTTACTACACTAATGCAGTCAGCCCTCAAGTGGTTTAAAAGATTACCATTATGACTAATTGGGCCATTCATTGATTTTAAATGGATGTTCGTGACACAATTTACTAGTGCCCAAAGCTTCAGAATAACTCGTAGACACTTCTATAGCTCCATCAAGATTAGAGCAAAAATTTGCAGTCATTTATCAACCACTTCGAGAAGGAGTTGTTTGTGGTAAACCACCTCGCCCTAGCTCAAGGGCTAAAGGAAGGGTCATTTTGATACGATTTGGGCCTACAACAATCAAAGACACTAGTTGAGTGGTTAAAACTGACCAAAAATCACATATCAGTTGAGGAGTATAACTCCAACCCCATTGCGTCTAAAGTAGAATCATCCACCCGTCACCGTAAAATGGGAACACTCAAGGCCAAGATTGGAAACTGAGGCACAATTCACATCCTTTCGCCCATCCTCGCTACGAAGATGATCGGCCGCCTTAAGGTCATAAGGCGACCAATAGAACGCACAGTTGATGGAGTTAGGCATGGTATTTTGTCTAGTGCCCAATATCCAACCGCAAAGCACCCAAACCAACTCCATTAAGAGTTTTAATTGTCGAGATAATAGAGGATATACAAAATATAGGCTTTTCAAGACAACGCCTTGGATGAGGAACATAGCTTACCTCCGAGATCCCAAAATATATTATGTCTATATCATGACCAGGATCATGGCACAGAGGACTGTTAACACCTCTAGAGCCTAATTGAGGAGTTAATCAAATTGGGAATATTGAATAAATTTGTGGCACAAGGAGCAACAACCTAATGGCATGGAAAGGCCCCAGTTTAGGAAATATTAGACAAGTCAGCCTGAGTCCACAAAATTCATATTGCTAGCTTAGTTCCCACAATCTTTGGAGGAGTTAGTGGCTTTTTCCCGCTGAGCCACTCTGAAGAGGCTTTGGTCAGAAAAAGTATGCGTAGCCACCTTGTACCCAAATGCAGCTCATATCCTCCCATAGTATTCACTAGCGAAGACTTGCCGCAAGAAGGGTAATTCCTAAAATGATGTTATCATCTTAATCACACACATTGTCAACTAACGGATTGGTAGCTCCATGACTATCCTCTTCAAGTTTGTGTTCAAAAATATGTGCCTCAAAAGTAAACAACTAACAGCTGCAACCAGGTCATTATGATTTTTCAGGCGAGATGGAGGCACTGGAAATCATCACTTTACCATTTACTTGGGGAGAAAAAGACAAACATTTCACCAACATGGCAAACTTCATAATGGTTGGCTCACTAACCACCTACAATGCTATTTTCAGTTGACCCTTACTCAATACTTTCAGGGTTGTTGCCTCTTCCTACCATGTAGCTGTGAAGTTCCCAGGTGATGGAAAGATGATCATTGTTTGTGGCAATCACGAACAGTCTCAAATCTGCTATCTTTGCGAGGTCAAAAGTGTCCAGCTAGAATCCCTCGAGTCGATAACCTGCGAGAAGGGAATTTCAAGTTTAATGAGAAAATCCATTAGATCCCTGCGACTGAAGGATACATTATTAAATTTTTCTGCTAAGTGAAGCTTTTGATGAAGGTCATAAGGATGCAGTGATTGACACTCTCCAAACTCATCAAAATGTTTTTTTTCTTATTTTCCATTAAGATGTTTGTGATATCGATCGATGTCGCTTCCCGCCACCTAAATGTTGACTCAGTGGCCTTATCGATGAAGCATAAGTGAGGATTTCAGCTGTAAAATTACTGAGCTAATTTGGGTGGTCTAAAAAGTGTTGTAGTTTGACTACTGATCCTGATTTTAATATGTAAGAATTTATGAAGTTGACATCACTGCAGCGCCCAAAACTTGATCCTTATATGAAAAGTAAGTTGTGAAAAATATATATAATTATAGGCAATTAATAATGAGATTCTATTCAAGTATACGTATCGTTATAAGTAATAAAGGACTTTCTATTTAAGCCCCAAATATCGATCCCACAGGGAAGGTGTAAATTGTGAAATATAAGTTTTACTAGGAAATTTACAGAAAATCAAACGAAATTACTGTCACTAATTTCGAATGTTGAGATATTATCAAAACCAAAGTACTTAACTATTAGCAAAACAGAAATGTAAAGTTTAAAAAGTAGATTCTAATCTACTAACTATGTTATGTAATGAAGATTTTTTATGTGAAAAAGCATCCTTCCAACTACAACGAGGTTCTGGTGAAATGAGATAAGATAAATGTTTATAATATGTATTGTGCCAAATAGGAGAAATTATAATTCTCTACCTTGATACAGTGCATAGAAAATGATTGGCTAATCCTAGGTTTAGTCTCGTGGCTAGGCTAGGAGGATACCGGCTCCCACTCCAGAGCTCCCACTTCCCTTCACCTGAAGTCTAACTCTTGCTTTAGTTTTTAAACACTAAGACCGAATTGTGGATTTTAGTCTGTCACCCTAAAGATTCTCCAATTCTACACCCAACAAAGAATATTTTCCTATTTATTTGCACTTAATTTCATGAACGAATTTCTTCTTCATGAAATCAAATGTGATCCTCACTCTGTTGTAGAACTCATACTCCATTTCCATGATCATATGTTTCACAACATATTTTAATAATTCAATTGTCCAAATCGAAATGTAAATTAAGTTCGGATTTGAAAAATCATCACAATTTTTTTTATATGTTAATATTGACACATTATATTATCTCTTCATTGCATCATATCTCAGAGTAGAGAGAAAGATAGAGTGAACTACTCAGACTTCATGAGAAAGACACAACAAAACATAAATTTCATATATAATAGAAAGTTCATACAACACTAATAAACAAACAAAAGTTATCTGAAACTCCTTCTCAAAGTAAATCCCTTGTAGCCATTCTTTAGAAATGCAGGAAGAATATATTTCTCACTTTTCTCTTACTCCAACAATATTACAGAAAGTTTCACACTAATTCTCATCACACAAACTCTAAACTATAAAAGAAAAATCACTAATGGACTCCAATATGGTGGTGGAATGAAGATGAATTATGAAGAATGACGAAAATGGAGCGTGGAGGATTGTCTTGGAGCGAAAAGGAGTCACTTTCCTGATGAATTTCGGCCCCCATATAAAGCCCAAGGTCGGTTCTCCAAGAAGTGCCTCCAAAATCTTTTCAAAAATCATCCAAATACATTGAACCTTCTAAAAACGGGGGCTGAATCGCTTTTGGTGCCGTCTGCGCTTGTTCTGGAGCCGTCGACACTGAGTAAAAATTTCGGTTGTTCTGTTGTTCTGCATCGCCGGTGCTGCCCTTGGCGCAACTGGCGTTGAGTACTTATTGAAAAACGTTATTTTGACTCAAAATTCCATCTTTTTTGTTTCCTTTTTTCTTTAAGTCCTAAAAATCAAGAACCTGCAACGAAACATCAAAATATCTTTCATTAAGGTGCAATATCACCAAAAATAAGTATAAAATATTGTTCTAAAAATTTATATATTTTCTGTGTATCAAAATCCCCCAAATTTACATGTTACTTGTCCTCATGTAACTCCTCTACTACATAAAAATATGACTTATGTTAAAGAATTTAACTTATAGACTTTCATATTTAAGTTCTCTAAACATAATAGTATAATTTAAGAAAAATTCAAAACAACTCCAGTTAATACTAAAGGTGCTAGGATATTCAATAATTAAGTTTAAGATTTCTGATCCTCTATTTCTTTTAAGAAAAATTGCAATTTGTCATCTTAAAGTCACTTAAAAAATTCATATGAAAAGAACTTCATAAAACTTTATTAATAATTAAGTTAATACCAAATAAAAAGTTTAGAAAATGTGTCCAAGTCTTTTTCCTTAAGTTGATTCAAGTGAAGCTAATTTTAATTAGACATCTCCTCAAGCTTCTCCCCACATTTTTTTTAAACTTTTGAGGATCATTGCTAATCCCCTTTTTCTTTTCTTTCTTTTTTTTTTATGTATATGAGGATTACTAATCTGGATAGCCTTTAATAATTTTGAACTTCATTATCCTCTTCTTAAAGTTAGAAACTTTTTACATTTCTTCACTTAACAAATTTATATTAACTTAAAAATTACATAAAGTTTAGTTCTTTTCTTTTTAAATGAATCTTTTAAGATTTGCAATACATCAAAAATACAAATTCCTTTACTAAAAAAAGAAAAATATAGTCTTATTCTCTTTTACCAAATATCTTAGTCTANTTTTTACATTTCTTCACTTAACAAATTTATATAAACTTAAAAATTACATAAAGTTTAATTCTTCTCTTTTTAAAAGAATCGTTTAAGATTTTTAATACTTCAAAAATACAAATTTCTTTTTTAAAAATAGAAAAACGTAGTCTTATTCTCTTTTACCAAATATCTTAGTCTCTAGAATTAACCTTTTTTTACTTAAATTATATATTTAGAAACATAAATATAGTTATCCAAAGTTAACCCCTAATATCAAAGGTCATGTTAAATTTAAATTTTTTGAAAATATAGTTAAGTGAGGACATATAAGATTAAGTTCTTTCTTTTCTTTTTAAAAATAATTTTTCTCCCCCCCCCCTCCCAAACTTAATTTTTTTTAAAAGATTTACATGAAGAGCTTTAAAAATAAAAGGGTGAAATAAAGCATTAAATACTTAAAGAAAATTCATACCTATTGAAGATTCTGATTTTTACAAATAAATTCTAAAATACTGCAGGTNTCAAGAGTAAATAAGAGTAGTAGAGCTTAATACTACTACAAACTAATGATAATTTCAAATACAAACTACTATAATCACAATAAAAGTATAAATAAGTATGGGTTGCCTCCCAATAAGTGTTTGGCTTAACGTCGTCAGCTCAACCTATTCAGGTGACATTGAGGTTGATTGATCATTAAAACCTGTTTAATTTGGTCTTTTACCCTCATAATATGATTTAATCTGTGTCTATTCTAGTCTTTTGATCTTCAATTTCAACAGCTCCGTAAGTATAAACTTGAGTCACAGTAAAAGGTCTCATTAAAACCTCTTTAAAATTTGGTCTTTTACCCTCATAATATGGTTTTATTCTGTGTCCATTTACAGTCTTTTGATCTTCAATTTCAATAGCTCCGTAAGTATAAACTTGAGTCACAGTAAAGGGTCATAACCAACAAGACTTCAATTTCCTAGGAAATAACTTCAGCCTAGTGTTGTAAAGTAAAACTTCTTATCCTAATTCAAAGTTCTTTTGGTTAATCTTCCAATCATGCCATAACTTTAGTTTTTCCTTATAAATTCTTTCATTATCATNTGCTTGACATAACTTAAATTTTTTAAAAGATTTACATGAAGAATTTTAAAAATAAAAGGGTGAAAGAAAGTATTAAATACATACAGAAATTTAATACATGTTAAAGATTCTAATTTTTACAAATAAATTATGAAATACTGCAGGTGCCAATATCAAAAATTACAAGGCTTAAAACATTAAATTGCACATAATATATATAAAATTAGCTGAGAAAGAATTAATTACAATACATATAAGAAAGTGCTGAAACTAACAGCAGAACTAAACTAAATTCTAAAAATAAAAACAGTTTTACATATTACAGTTTCACATTACAACATAACAACAGAGTCTCAACAATATTACAAAACAAACAATATAATCACAAAGTATAACACAAACAAATAAACAAACAAAAAGATCACGAGTCGTTTTCTTCTTCCTCCTCAACATCTAACTTCTGCTGCTGATATGGAGTATAAACAAGGTGAATAGGGAACTAAACTATATGATCACCACTCAGGTATTTCACTGAAGCATCATCATAAGCAACATCATATTCAAACTTTTGGCGAATCAGATCATCTGTATGAGCATTTCTGGCCTCCATGTTCTGCATCCTATGATCCATCCTCAAAATATCTCCCTACTGAATCATCATATGGTCCAATAACTCCCTGTTACTGGGGTCACTTGAAGTAGGCTCACTAAAAGTAGGGGTCCTAGAAGTAGAAGGAATATCTCTGGCCTTACTTCCAGATCTCTAATCAACATGGGATTTATAAGTCTTAATGTTTGCAGGCCCAATCGGTCTCTGAGGCTCAATCCTCTCCTCATCAAGTCTGAAATCAACTCCTGCATTCTCACAAAGTGTATAAATGAGAGCAGGGAGTGCCAATCCACCAGTGGTCTCTCCAAGAGCAATAGATCGAGTATTCGTATAAATGATAGAGCCTACATTTATATCCATCACTTGTTGAATACAGTAGTTCAGGATGACTCTATCCTTGGCCACTTCACTATGATGGGTTGTTGAAATCATCCTCCCAGAAAAAAATAATGTCAGGCCTTAGATACTACATTTAACATAGTAAGGGGAAAGTTGATTTTAACTCCATTCTTTACTTTCTAAGCCCCTTTCTCACCAGCCAGAAAAGAAATACCTCATCTAAGGCCTCATTTGTAGCAGAGAATGAATGACACTGGCATTTATAAACATTTTCTAATTGATAAAACTCATTTACTTTTCTTGGAGTAAACTCCACCCTTTTTCCTCAAACAAAAACAAAATCATCAAAAGCTTCCGGAAAGTTGGCATAAAACTCCATAACTATCCTAGCTATCGCATCGACAATAAAATAGTAGAAGTTTTCCCACTACCGAGCGATAACCATCCGTTCACTTCTCCTCCCAGATTTTTGAAATCTCGATCCGGAATCAATTTCTTATTTTCTCGAAGGCTATGAAATTGAGCACTAGCTTTAAAGCTAACAAAATTTTGCTCATCATATTCTATTTTTCTTTTGCTCGATATAGGTGCCATAGGAAATCTAGAAAAATTTGATAAAAGTCCAAATAAATTCCAAAATTCTGAAAAATCAAAATGTAAAGCAGTTTACACTTAAATCCACTAAGTAAAAGTTTTTCACCAAAGCATTTTCTCAAAATCTCTAAAAAAAAAACCAAACTTTCGAATCTAGAAAATGAGAGAAAAATCTTTGGTGAAAATCAAAAAGTTTAACTTTAAAGTGTAGCTCTTATCTAGAGAAAATGAAATCTGAAGTTCCTTCGCCTCTAAATCGCCTCAAATCCGCCCAAAATCAAGCCCTAAGTGTGAAAACTGAAGGTTGAAGGTGACTTTAGGGGTAAAAATGGAGGTTTTGCGGTGAAAATCCCAAATTAAAGGGTTATTTTAGCTCTAGGATCGAAGGCGACGTCGATGCCCATGCTAGCGCCGTCGGCGCTGAAGGCCCGAAATTCATTAATTTGACTTTTTAAAATTTCAATTTCTTTTTAATTTAATCCAAAGTTTTTTTTTAGTATTTTTAAACACAAATTTTTATCTAACAATAATTCACAAATGAGCATCATAAAACACAACAAACTGTCTTTTATATATGAAAATACACTTTTTACAAACACATTTCACAAATCACACATTCACACCTATTAAGCAAACTAATTGTAAATCAGCGTCAAAATCAAGCCACACCTTTAAATGCTGACACAAAATTATACACTTAATCAAAGTTCAGAATTCTAAAGCAAAAACAAACCAAACCAAATCAAATCAAATCAAGTCCACACAATTACAACAAATACATAAATATTTTTAAGCAAGTACAGAATCCAAAGTCATCAGTCATTCCGCTTCATCTTTAGTGCTTTCACCTCCTTTAATATCTCCCATGGATTGGTAATGAACATATAGGTTGTAGAAGAATCAGTACAGGAATTGATCTATCAAATTTTCTTCGATCCACCCATTTTTTTTAAACATCTAAACTAATCATGCTTCAAAAGTACCAGTATGACCAAATTTTCTTTCATTCTCCAATCAAGGTGATCAAAAAGGTACTTAAGATCTCCTACTGCATTCATAATACTCTGAAGTTCCCTTTCAATTCTCTTCAATTTTTTCTCAATATCAAGCGAACTTCCTATTGTTGGTGGTATTAATGGAGTTGAAGCATGTGAAGAATGATCCATAATAGCATTTAGTGCTTCATTTCCATTACCAACATACTGATCATCACTAAAGATCATGGGCTCCCATGGTAGTAAAAATTTTTCCCAACATTCATATGGCACTTTGGATTGACTGCAAATCAAAAAAATTGTAGAAGGATGCCCAAGTCCTTAAATTGGCCCATTCATAATGATACCCATAACAAATTTAAATATGTTTGATACTATATCAATAGATTTTTCCATTTGAATACAGTAGTTTAAAATAACACTTTCCTTGGTGACTCTACTAATCTTCATAGTAGGGAGTAATTTTGCACAAATAAAGAAATGCCTCTGCTTCAAAATTGGATTAAGTGATGAAGCAGGAAAACAAATATATCCTTCATCTCGTACTTCCCACATATCATTTTCATCCGTAAGAAAATTATAAACATCTTACATCAAATCTCGCGTAGGAATGAAATTTGTATAATGACAAATTGGAACATTTTCTATCATATGCAATTCATTAATCCTCACAGGAGTAAATGGTAGAACCTACTGACAGCAACTTTATATATGCAAAACGGCGCCAAAAACTTCACAGCGACTTTATATATGCTTAAAATATAAGATAAATATGGACAGATTTAATACTGCTGCTAAAAGATTTAATTCCTCAGCAACTGTACCAAAACTTAATTACAGTTATGGATTCGATAAAGATGGATGTATATAATTCAGCAACTGCACCAAAAACTTAATAGCAGTTATAGAGTCGATAAAGATGTATGTATAAAAATATTCAATAATTGTAAAGTCACACTTATCAACGCAAGTATACGTATCACTCAAGTAATATAGGGCTCTAATAGAGTCGCCAAAAACTTGATAACAGTTATAGATTTGATAAAGATGTGTATAAAATATTCAATAATTGTGCAAAATCACACTTATCAACGCAAGTATACGTATCGCTCAAGTAATATAGGGCTCTAATGGAGTCCTATATATCGATCCCACAGGGAGTAGTTTAGAATTACAGACTAAGACATTAGAAAAGCAATACTAATCACAACAACGACGTTCAATTTGCTTATCTGCACTAATAGGCAATTGAAATAAATAGATAATTTTAATAACTAATAAATAACTAGTGATATTATGTAAGGTTTAATTGTGATATTCAATATATAAGAAAGCATCCTTCTCATTGTCAAGAAATTATGATGAATGGATAAAATGAATTAGTTCAATTTATATTGTGTCAAATAGGAGCATACCTATTCTTTACCCTTTGGTTCAGGCATAAAGAACATTGACTAATCCTATGCTTGTTTACTGAATCTGCGGCTAGGCTGGGAGGATGTCGGCTCTCACTTCGGAGCTCCCACGTCCCCCTCACCTGAGGGCTAACATCTACACTTCAGCACCCTAACANAGGTATCATTTCAAAGAAGTGAGAATTGAAATGTAGGTATCAATTCGAAGATGTGAGAATTGAAATGTAGGTCTCAATTCAAAGATGTGAGAATTAAAATGTAGGTATCAATTTGAAGATGTGGGAATTGAAATGTGGGTATTAATTCAATGATGTGAGAATTGAAATGTGGGTATCAATTCGAAGATGTGAGATTTGAAATGTAAGTATAAATTCGAAGATGTGAGAATTGAAATGTTTGTATCAATTCGAAGATGTGAGGATTGAAATGTAGGGATCAATTCTAAGATGTGAGAATTGAAATATAGATATCAATTTGAAGATGTGAGAATTAAAATGTAGGTATCAATTCAAAGATGTGAGAATTGAAATGTAGGTATCAATGTGAATATGTGAGAATTGAAATGTTGGTATCAATTCAAAGATGTGAGAATTGAAATGTAGGTATCAACTCGAAGATGTGAGAATTGAAATGTTGGTATCTATTCGAAGAAGAGAGTCAAAATTTAGGTATCGACCTCGAAAGATGAGAACCATAATTTGGGTACTCATTCAATGGTGTAAAAATTGAAATTTATAAAGAGCTTGTGTTGTAGAATTTGCAGAAGTGTATCATGTGGAAAGTTTGATTTTGTAGAAGATTTGTAGAACCTTGTGGAGTTTTGTGCTGAATGCAAAATTCTACGAGGATTGAAGGGAGTCAAGCAGAACCTCTAAGTCATGCTCCAGGATAGGAGTTCCCTTCGCTTGTACTTAGAGGTACAACCTTCTCATAGCTGACAACGACTTTATATATGCAATAAAATATAAGATAAATATGGACGTATTAAATATTTAATAATTATAAAGTCACACTTATCAATGCAAGTATACGTATCGCTCAAGTAATGTAGGGCTCTAATGGAGTCCTAGATATCGATCCCACAGGGAATAGTTTAGAATTACGGACTAAGACTTTAGAAAAGCAATACTTTAATGACAACAACGACGTTCAATTTGCTTATCTATTACAAATAGGCAATTGAAATAAATAGATAATTTTAAGAACTAATAAATAACTAGTAATATTAAGTAGGGTTTAATTGTGATATTCAATATATAAGAAAGCATCCTTCTCCTTGTCAATATAGTGAATGGATAAAGTGAATCAGTTCAAATTGTATTGTGCCAAATAGGAGCATACCTATTTTGAATGGATAAAATGAATTAGTTCAATTTATATTGTGTCAAATAGGAGCATACCTATTCCTTACCCTTTGGTCCAGGTGTAAAGGAATGAGATGCATTAAATATTGTATGTGCCAAATAGGAGCAATCATATTCTTCACTCTTTGGTCCAGTTATAAAGAACATTGACTAATCCTACGCTTGTTTACTGAATCTGCGGCTAGGCTGGGAGGATACTGTAAAGAACATTGACTAATCCTATGCTTGGTTACTGAATCTGCGGCTAGGCTGGGAGGATACCAGCAAAGAACATTGACTAATCATATGCTTGTTTACTGAATCTGCGGCTAGGCTGGGAGGATACCGACTCTCACTTAAGAGCTCCCACGTTCCCCTCACCTGAGGGCAAACATCTACACTTTAGCACCCAAACGATAGGACCGAATTGGAGATTTTAGTGAATTAGGGATTTTAGTTTGTCACTCTAAAATCTCCAATTCTACGCCCGATAATATTATTTCCCTATTTATTTGCACCCAACTTCCAAGGGCTTTGACCTCCCTGAATCTTGGATGTAATCTTCACTTTAGTTGTAAAACTCAACATATTTTAACAAGTCAATTGGCTAGATTGAAAGTAAACTAAGATCGAAGTGAAATGATCATCACAATTTTTTAAACATTTACATGGCTTAAACAATTCAAATCACCATTTCACAAATCTCGAGACAAGGAGAAAGAAAGAGAAGACTACTCAGAATCATGGGGAAAACACAACAAAACTCGAAATTCATATATAAAATCAAAGTCATACAAACTACATCAAGTAAATAACTTATCTCTCATGGGGCACAACAAAACTCAGAATTCATATATAAAATCAAAGTCATACAAACTACAATAAGTAAATAACTACTCTAAATTTCTCCCCAAGAACACTCCTTGAAGTTCCTCTGAATCTCTTCCTTTCTTTACAGTCACAACTTGAAATTCATATATAAAATCAAAGCCATACAAACTATAACAAGTAAATAACTTTTCTCTAATTTCTCCCCAAGAACACTCCTCAAAGTTCCTCTTAATCTCTTTTTTTCTTTATAGCACACAAAAATTTATATATAAAAGTAAAGTCATACAAACTACAACAAGTAAATAACACTTATCTCTAACTTTCCCCAAGAAAACTCCTTGAAGTTCCTCTGAATCTCTTCCTTTCTTTACAGCACACAGAATTTCTCTTCGAAGCAGCAAGAATTCTTCTTCGAAGCGCCAAGAACACTCCTCGAAGTTCCTCTGAATCTCTTCCTTTCTTTATAGCACACAGAATTCCTTTTCAAAGTAGCAAGGAGGAAGAAATCTCTCACTTTCCCTCCACTCTTACAATCTCTCGAAGAAATCCTCACAATATTGGAACTCTAGTAAATACACTAATGGAACCTCTTTAACATCCAGGACCTCTAGACCTCTCCAATTTTCAACCAAAAATGTTCTTTTAAAGTTGTGGATGAGGTTTCCCAAGAGTTGCCTAAGCATCTCTTCAAAATTTGGTCTTATCCAAAGCTTGAGTAGGCATAACCGTCGATCTCGCCTTCGTCAGGGTCGATGGCGCCGTCGGCGGGCTTTTGAAGAATTTTGTCCTGTAGTCTCGGGAAAAACTCGTCGTCGGCGGGGTCGAGTGCGTCGTCGGTAGCCTAGTTCAAATCTCCACATTTTTGTCCTTTTCGCTCTAAATTTGCTCCTTTTTGCATCTTTTTGCTCGAATGACACTAATTCATCATTCCTGCAATAAAACATAAAAAATACCATTCTTTAAAGTGCAATATCATTAAAAATAGTATAAAATATGTATGAAAATCTCAACATATTTTTCTTTGGTCAAAATCCCCCAAACTTAACTATTACTTGTCCTCAAGTAATTTTANTACTATATAAAAGTTATGATCTATTGCATTAAAGTTTTAATTCAGAAATACTATAAGTTTGACTTAAATAAATATCATAGTGAGATTTTAAGAAAAAATTCAAGTAATTGAATTAACTNTGGTACAGGGCTAATACGTGCCAAACCGGCTGTTAATAAAAGTGGCAAATGTGCATATATAATTATCTTCTTGATAACAATGCATAACGTGTAAACACTTCATTATCATTATTGTTTTCTTAAACCAAAAGAAATCAAAGAGAACAATTTATCTTTTAGCATGGCCGAAAATGTGCAAAAAACATGATTTTATAAGAAATAGATCTCACAATAGCTATAAGATGCAGTAAAATATGCTTATTAGAGGACTTTATTAAAACAAATCTTACCGCTTGTTACTGGATGTTGAATATTACAAAAGTTTTTAATTACTATGAAATAGAAAAACTTTGTAAAACTTTGTGGCACCTGAAAACTAGTAATAAGCTCAAGACAAACCTTCACTATTATGATGGGTTATATGGATCATGAAATATTCGATGTTGTAGCATAGTTGTCGTTAGAAAAGGAATTATTGTAATTGATTGATAGTGTTAATAGCTCTAGATGTTAGTGAACATCAATTGATGATAATCATCATAAGGTTGTTAGGTTGAGTATTCTCCATACAGGCATATGAGAAAATATTACGTGTGTCGTCCCAATGTCCAAAAGACTATAGATTGCATCATGCCTCTGTGCACAATTATGTGATGTGATCCACACCATCGTTCAATTATTTGAAGTTCAGACGTAATATTTTCTCCATACAATAAGAGTTGCACAAATATGGGAGCAATTCATGACCCAAAAGGTGCCCTCGACATTCTACTTATAACACGTGACGTCGTGCAACTGGGTTTAAATCTCTTTCAATAGTCTCTATCATCTTTATAAGTACTATACAGATACATTTGTATAGTTCTGATGGAACTGATCCCACTATATGTACCATTAGACGTATTGCGCTAGCGATGTCCATCCACAAGGAGGGATAGAAAATAAATAAGAAAAAAAAAATATACATTCATATTATGAGAGAATTGTTCAAAATATAAAGTGTTTTTTAATTAAACTGATACAAAGTTGATCTACATATAGTTTTAAAGTAATATGATTTATGATGATCTTTTAAAATTATTAATTACATGTATTATTTTGAAATTAAATCTATTAAATTTATTCTTGACGTATTTTAAAAAATAATCACATAGATAATCTTTAGCTCATATGGATCTGCCCCCCAAATTGCTCATCTTAAGTGATTTAGTTTTATAAAATTGCTTGGAATTTAACATCATATAAAAAATGATATTGTCACAATATTATACATCATGTTCCTCATATTAAATATGTGGCAAGAAAATAAAATAGATTTGATC
>JXCR01097934.1:1676-26915 GCA_002079205.1 Phalaenopsis hybrid cultivar | reverse complement strand
ATATATATATATATATATATAAACACACACTACAGAAATAAAGATTTTTCCTATGGCCATATTACGTCAATTCTGATGAGAAAAATCATCGATTTAAATATTTTTAACAATTTATCGAGGATTTTAAGCTGAAAGATAAAGTGATTGTCGATAATTTCAAAACTGACGATCTAATGTCGTAGTATTTTTATAACAATTTCAATTCATTGGTTCCATCGGTTCAAAGGACCAATGGTTGATCCATTGGTAATAGCGACAGCTTACTCTTCAGAAAAGTGTTGCAATGTGTCGCACAACTCGCTTTTTGTTGTAGATTTCTTGTTGGTTACAAGATGCTAATGCGTCAGTAAACTGACGGCTAAATTGTTGGTAAATTACTACGGTCGTCGATTTCAGATGACTCGGGCATTTCGTCGGTTTGGTGTCTATAATTTGTTGGTTATAGAAACCAACGATTAAATAATCGGAAAAATATTGCGCCCGTCATTTTCATGTGGCGTACCTAAGCCATCGGTTCTATTTCGGATATATGTCTGTAAATAAGTCCATCAGCTAGCAGTCGGTTTTGCCTACGGATATATTGAAAGTACTCACAAAACTGATGGGAAGCCATCGAAAATGTGCAGCATCAGAAAAAAAAAACATATTCTCTATTTCTTTTTTACAATACCACACTAGTTATCACAACATCTAATATATATTTCAAGCATTTAACGAACTAGAATAGCAGTTGAATAACAAATTATCTAATCAAACAATACAAATCAAATGCATTTACCCTAAAATATATGCATCACTGTTCACAGAAAAAATAAATGTTTAAATGTACGTCATAGACAGAAGAAGAAGAAAAATATTCCCCTAATCATCCTTCCCTATCACCCATCCTCATCGTCGTCCGTCACTTCTTCCTCCTCCAATGCTGCATCGCCACACTGCCTCATCAACTGTAAAAATGAATTTAGCTCAGCCTTCAGCTTGGCCTCCATTTTTGCCTCCAACTCCGACCTCATCTGAGTGAAGCGGGCCCCCATCTCGGCAGTGAATGCGACAATGTGCTTAAAGATCTCCTCATTTTTTTGTGGATCAAGTGGAAGCTCCTGATGCACTGGTGGAGGGGTGAGTGTAGTAGGAAAATCCCTGCGACTAGAGCCCATAGGCTCAACCCTTCTTCTTCGCTCCAGCAACCTCTCCCGCAGGTCCTACTTCGAAGGATCATGCTCATAGATCATAAAACCTTTTGACATATGGAATATGTTCTTCTTCAGCTGCTAGAATTTCTCATGTAAAAAAAGTAGTTGCATTTAGTTGCAACTAGCTTGTATTAACATCAAACAAGTTTAGCTCATGGATTACTTAGGTCACACGAGATCTGTCTTTGATCCAGGACTGGTCTGACTGCCTCCAGTGGGAGCATTCATTTACATCACTGGCGTAGAGCTCATGTCTAATTTCCACAATCTGTACATATAACAAAAAAGTTAGAATACATCTTTGAACTATAGAAAACTTTAAAGTATGAATGAAATATTGCTAGCCTCCACTTCTATTGTGTACGCAGGAGTGCCCCATCAGTGCACTTGGATGGCCCCATGCCTCTACAATCTGACAGTCTGTTTTGCTTTGTTTGTTCACTATTCTTTTGGTATTCCAGGGAATCTCAAGCCGTAACTAACGAGCAAAGACAACCTCTCTGAGCCATTAAGGACGTTGCCGTGATTTTTGAATATTGTCAAACATGTCCTGGAGGTGATCGCTGCTCTTGTACTTGAAGCAACATCAAATATGTGCCTCATGCTCAGCGGGGCCAAGAAAACTGTTTCTGCAAAATTATGTGGACTATGTTTGTCCGATACATAGATAAAAATAGCTTAAGATATTTGTGAACTATACATACCGTAAACTTCTGAAACAAAAAATCTCAAACTATTACCAGAATCTCTTCCCACGACAAGTACGCTGAGTCGTACTTGCTCCGAATGATATCTCGCATGACAAGAGTAATTTGGGTCTGGGGGTAGAATCTTAAAACCAAAAAAATTGTTAGCTTTATATTCAATTGAGAAAATAAAAAAAATACTGTCAATCTCTTAAAAATAACTTACGGGCTGCTGACAGGCTAAATGCGGTAGCTACTGTTTGTCAACTCATGCTTAGTAAAGACAGTTTGAGCCTCTAATGCACTCAACCTAGCTGCAGTCAGGGTGAAGGTATGAATGGGGGCAGGGATTAGGGTGAAGGTATGAATGGGGGCAGGGATTAGGGTGAAGGTGAGTGGAATAGTTGGCACGAGAGTGGGCTCGGAGCACTAGTGAGAGTGCGGGTGATGCAGGGCAAGGCGGGGGTGGGGATGTGGGTGATGTCAAAGCAGGTGTGGGTTCGAGGTCGGGGTTAGGGGTGGAGGTGGTGATCGTAAATTTGCCAGATTTTCACAGTGTGCATAGGTTTCAAGGAAAGATCTATCAACCCCTAACCTGTCACTCTATTTCTCTAATCTTGAACCTATTGATATATACTTAAGAAATCGTGTATCAATAAAAAAAGTCTCGTGCCAGATGAGAAATGAATGTCACTTTTAACTCTCAAGTGTTGTAAACCACTTAGGGAAGCTATTCTCGATCTTCACGGTGATGTCATCATCATCCGCTAAATTTAACGAATCAACAAATAAATTGTTCACACGTTGAAATAACTATTCATGACATTTTTCAAATGAATGAGTGAAAAATTATAATATAAAATTATCTTACTCGAAAAAGGGTTATTTTTCATCATAAATGAGAAAAACATAAAGTGTCACTACTTGAAGTTTCTGAAAATCAAGATAACGTGATGTGCTCTCTATGATGATTCACCTAACTACTGGAAAAAATACAGGGTTGATGGTGGCACCAAATGCAATGAGTTTTTCGTGGATTTTTCTTCAACGAAATAATAAGAGCAAAAAGTCGTTGTCTCCTATAGGAAATATGTTCTACATATCAATACTTCTAACCAGGCTTTATTCTTCAAATTTCTTTTCAACTCATTTAAAAATCTAAAAAATAAATTTTATTTAGCATATAGTGGCAATCTTCTTTATAAATCAAATTAAGTACCTTGTCTCAAAGTAATTATCTCCCAAACAAATACATCCAACAGTATTGTACTGGACCTCCAATTAATTCCTTGTGGGGTAAATATATAGGCTGATGCTCTATCAAGTCAAAAAAAAACTAGACGGAAGTGTTCATTCAAGCTTGCAAAGTGTTGCAAAAAGTTTGCTTCCAATTGACTTATGCCATCAATTTCCAAATGTGTTGCATGTAGTTCCTTGAAGAGCACACAGATTATTTCTTTCACGAATACATTTCTTTCACATTTTCTCTACAAATGTAAAACCACTTATGATTCTAAGTTTTATCAACTCAACAACTCTTACTATATTACGTTCACACCTTTGAACAAATTCTAAGATGGAAAGTGTTTCATATGATGCCAGAGTGTTTACTTCATCATCTAACTAGAAATCTAATTTTTTATTTTTAAAATAGAAATTCACTTCAAATATTATGTTCATGACATTGCAAAACATAATGTTTGAAGTAAATTTCTATTTAAAAAAAAAAATTAGATTTCACATTGGATGATGAAGTGAACACTCATATGTTCTATGAAATATCTTCTTCTCAGAAATTGTTCAAAGGTCTGAGAATAATCTACTTAAAAATTGCGGAGACAACGATGCTTTGGTTTATGATTTGTTTTTCCCTTAGAGACAAAAT
Organism: Phalaenopsis hybrid cultivar; assembly: GCA_002079205.1. Classification (NCBI taxonomy): domain Eukaryota; kingdom Viridiplantae; phylum Streptophyta; class Magnoliopsida; order Asparagales; family Orchidaceae; genus Phalaenopsis; species Phalaenopsis hybrid cultivar. The sequence goes on along the minus strand of JXCR01097934.1, from coordinate 23,151 downwards.
ATAACACAAATATATTTTTATGAGGGTTATTGTAGCTATAGTGGCATACAATATTAAAGGGAGAACCTTCTTAATATATTGCAAATCAATATTTAACCGATTATTGTTTTTCGATAGAACTAACATTACTAAAATGTTAAACGATCCGACTTGTGGTAGATCTAATGGCAGAGTTTCAACAAGAAGTGATCTAATATGGTAAAAACCAACATAATGTAGTAGGAGAACATTTTATTACGGTTAGTGAAGATCGATAATCTCTCCTAAATATTTTTAATTTTTGGTTCTAATAATGTTTGTCACCAAAGCTACACCAAACCTTGCACGAGTATATTTCGTTCGCATTTTATTCTCTAAATGGAAAGCCAATCATTAATCTAAGCATGATTGTCTCCGCAAACTCCATATGCAATTGACTATGCACATGGAAATATGTTCTTAGAAAGAAAATTTCATATGATGTAAAAGTTTTCACTCAATCTTCAAGTACAAAATCTAATTTACATTGCCAAAAATAGAAATTTACTTTAATTCTAATTTGACAGTTCCAAATTGGAAATTTACTTTAAAATCTAGTTTGCATTTCCAAAATGGGAATTGAGGCAATGGAAATTAGATTTTGATGTGAATTTTCATCTTGAAACAGACAAATTAGATTTACAAGTGAATTTTCATTTTGTCAATTGAAATTAGACTTTGTAAACAAGCAAACAATGAATAATCTTTACATCATATTAATTTTTTTCTTTCAAGAAAGTACCTTCAGGTGTGCAATTAATAACATAAGGGGCTGCATGAACAAAAATGCTTAGTTCTATGACTAGCTTTACAGCTTGAAACAAAATACGAAATAAATATGCTTGTAATAGGGTTGGAGTATCTACAATTGTAGGCAATATTAGAAAGCGACGTTTGAAAGTCTAAATAAATCATTAAGATTATTTTTTTTCTTAATACAGAACAATGACTATCGCTAAAAAATTGATTGATTTTAATTTTGACTCGGATTCCTTTAGAGTGAATAGTAGTTAAGCTCAAAATCAAAATATTAACTGCCTACTCGAGCTATTAGGGATTCCTTACAAATGAAAATTTTATCTTCATGACAAACCGAGTCAAAGCTCCACTTGAAGCCATTGGAACCTATCAATTGCTTTTAGATATTAGACATCATTTAGACCTTTTTCAAACTTTATGTCCCTTCTATTTCTCATAATTTGATTTCATTGTTTAATTATGATTAAGTTGGATACTTTTTTAAATTTGGGAATGAATATTTCGGTTTGTTTAAACACAATGTCTCATTGGTTCTCGTATTCTTTATGATGATCTATATAATCTTAAACTTAATAATCTTTTTGTTGAGACTCTAATGACCTTGCATCATAAGGTTGGTACTAAATGTGATTTTATGAATGAAAAATCAGCTTATTTGTGGCATAAACGTTTGGGTCATACATCCAAAGAAAGAATTGAAAGATTGGTAAAGAATAAAATCAATAATGAATTGGATTTTACTGAAGTTGGCATTTGTGTGGATTGTATTAAGGGAAAGTACACAAAACACACACTTAAGAAAGCTGCCACAATAAGCACACAGCTCCTTGAAATTATACACTGATGTTTGTGGAACTTTTGATGTTCCAACTTTTGGTGTAGAAAAGTATTTTATCACCTTTATTGTTGAATTTTTGCATTATGGATATGTCTACTTATTACATGAAAAATCTCAATCATTAAGTGCCTTAAAGTTTTTTATAACTGAGGTTAAGAGACAATTAGACAGAAAAGTGAAAATTATTAGGTCTGAAAGAGGTGGTGACTATTATGGAAGACACAGTGAATCTGGATAAAGTCAAAGTCCATTTGTTAAATTCCTTCAAACTAATGGCATATGTGCTCAATACACTATGCCAAGAACATCACAACAAAATGGTGTTGTAGAAAGGCAAAATCGTACTCTAATGGAAATGGTTAGGGGTATGATGAGCAATTCTTCTTTACCCTCATCATTGTGGATGCATGCTTTAAAGACTGTTGCATATTTATTAAACAGGATTCCTAGTAAGGTAGTTCCAATAACTTCTTTTGAACTGTGGACATGAAGAAAACCTATTTTAAGGCACCTGCATGTTTGGAGTTGCCCAGCGGAGATAAGAATTTATAATCCACATAAAAAAAACTGGACTCAAGAACAACTAGTGGTTTCTTCATTGGTTATCCAAAAGAATCTAAAGGGTATAAATTTTATTATCCTAACCATAGTACAAGAACTATTGAAGCTAGAAATGTTATGTTCATTTAAAATGATGAAGTCAATGGGATTTTGGAACCCCATAAAGTGGAGATCCAATAAATTAGGGTTCAAGTTCTTTTACCTAAAATTTCTTTTTAAGTTATTATTCTTACAGTTGTTGAACAGTTTGACAAATTATAAGAACAATAGATATATGATCAAATACCCCACAATGAAACTGTTGCTAATGAACCTACATTAAATGAACCATATGAAGTAGTACCTAAAAAGTCTCAATGACAAAAATGGTCTGCTATTTCTGATGATTATGAGGTTTATCTCCATTAGTCTAAATTTGACTTGGGAGTTAATGAAGATCCAATTTAATTTTTAGATGGCATAGAAAGTGCAAATTCTTCTAAATGGTTAGATGAAATAAAAGATGAGTTGAAATCGATGGATCACAACAAAGTCTGCGATGTCATTGAATTGCCTGAAGGTTGTAAAAGAGTCGGGTGTAAATGGGTCTTTAAGACTAAGTGCGAGTCAAATTGCAATATTGAATGATATAAACTTATTGCCAAAGGTTTCACTCAGAAAGATGGCATCGACTGTAAAGAAACATTTTCTCCTGTTTCTGGGGATGATTCATTTAGAATTATCATGATACTAGTAGCTCATTATGACGTTGAGATACACCAAATGGATGTGAAACTGCCTTTTTGAATGGGAATTTAGATGAAGAGGTCTACATGAGTCAACCTGAAGGTTTTTCAGTTGCAGGAAAGGAATACATAGTGTGTAAATTTAAAAATAAATATACGAACTTAAGCATGCTTCACGACAATGGTATCTTAAGTTCAATGATACCATCATGTTCTTTGGATTTAAGGAAAACACTGTTGATCGGTGTATATATCTAAAGTTCAGTGGGAGCAAGATCATATTTCTCATTTTATATGTTGATGACATCTTACTGACTACTAATGACTTTGGCTTATTGTACAAAATTAAGAATTTTCTCTCAAAGAACTTTAAAATGAAAGATATAAGTAAGGCAACCTTTGTGATTGGAATTGAAATATTTTGTGATAAGTCACAAGGATTGTTTGGGTTGTCTCAAAAAACATATATTGATTGAATTCTTAAGAGTTTCAATATGAAAGGTGCTCTGCAAGTGTTATTCCAATTCAAAAAGAAGATAAATTCAACCTTATGCAGTGTCTAAAGAATGACTTGGAACGTAAACATATGGAAGAAATTTCTTATGCATATGTTGTTGGAAGCTTAATATATGCTCAAACTTATACTAGACTAGACATTAGCTTTGTTGTTGGAATGATGGGCAGGTATCAAAGTAATCCATAAATATATCATTTGAAAGATGCAAAGCAAGTTTTGAGGTGCCCTCAAGGAACAAAAAAACACATGCTCACTTATAGAAGATCTAATGATCTTGAAGTGATAAGATATTCAGATTCAGATTTTGTTGGATGTGTTGATATAAGAAAATCAATATTTGGCTATCTGTTCCTTTTGGTTAAAGGAGCAGTCTCACGGAAAAGTGCAAAGTAGACTATCACCATTACATCCACTATGGAAGCTGAATTGTGGCATGCTTCGGAGCTATAGTTCAGGGCTTATGCTAAGGAATTTTATTTTTGGAATTAGAATTGTAGACAGTATTGTCCTGCTGAAAATTTACTTGATAACTCCGCAACAATCTTCTATCCTAAAGATGATAGGTATTCCAAAAGTATTAAACACATGAAATTAAAATACCTTTTCCTTAAGGAAGAAGTAAAAAAACATACGGTGTCAATTGAGCATATTAGCTCCAATTTTATGATTGTAGATCCATTAACTAAAGGGTCTCTACTAAAGACATTTAATGAACATGTCCGGAGAATGAGCATTACCGAAACCTTTTATTAGTTTATGTTTAGTGCTCTTTATGTTTGATAGTTTAAGCTCGTTTTATTGTTGTTTCTGATATTTATGAATCTTATTTTATTGTCAGTGTACACATTATGTTGTATGATGTTTAACAAGATTTGTTTTTAATAGATATTAAGAGACCATGGTGTTATGTCTCATTATGTTAAGTATATAATTGGTATTTGATCCCTACTTAAATATAGTTGTGTAAAATTTATAGAGTTGACTTTGCTTTACAGCGGTGCCAAAAACTTGATGTTGTATTTTATGAATAATAACGTTAAGCACTTAAATTTGAGATTCTACACAAGTATACGTATCGTTATAAGGTAATATAAGACTTTCTATTTAAGTCTCAAATATTGATCCCACGAGGAAGGTTTAAATTTGAGATGATAAATTAACTAGGAAATTCACAAAATTACGACGAAATTATTGTCACTAATTTTGAATGTTTAAGATAATATCAAAACTAAATTATTAACTACTAGCAGAATTTAAATACAGAGTTTTAAAACAGTAACTACTAATTGTGCTTATGTGATGAAGTTTTTCAATATGAAAAACATCATTCCTACTACAATGAGTTTTTGGTGAAATGAGATGAGATAAATGGTCTAAATTTGTATTGTGCCAAATATGAGCAATTTTAATTCTCTACCCTGATTCAGTGTTATAAAAAATCATTTGCTAATCTTAGGTTTAGTCCCTAAATCTGTGGCTAGGCTAGGAACATGTTGGCTGCCACTTCAGAGCTCCTACTTCCCTTCCTCTGAAGGCTAACTCTCGCTTTAGTTTTTAAACTCTAGGACCAAATTGGGGAATTTTAGTTTGTCACCCTATAAATCTCCAATTCTACACCTAATAATGTATATTTTCCTATTTATTTGCACTTAATTCCATGAACGAAATACTTCTTCATGGACTTAAATGTGATTCTCACTCTATTGTAGAACTCGTACTCCATTTCCCGGATCATATGTTTCACAACACATTTTAACAATTTAATTGGCCAGATCGAAAGTAAATTAAGAACAGAGTCAAAAAATCATCACAATTTATTTTAAATTTTAACATTGGCACATCCAAATTAGCTCTTCATTTCACCACATCTCAAAGTAGGGAGAAAGATAAAGAAAACTACTAAGACTTCATGAGAAAGATACAACAAAACACAAATTTTATATATAAAAGAAAGTTCATACAGCAATAATAAACAAACAACACTTATCTGAAACTCTTTCTCAAAGCACATCCTTTGTAGTCTCTCTTAGAAAATGTGGGAAGAAGAAATCTCTCACTCTCTTCCTCTCCAGCACTTCTTAGAGAGTAATTCACACTTAAACTCACCACAAAAAACTCAAAACTATAAAGAAAATAAATGACTAATGGTGTGGAATGGTGTAAAGTGGCAAGAAGGAGTCGAAGAGATGCAAAGGGGGGCGATAAACGACTGAGAGGGGCTATTTTTCTGATCAATTTTGGCTCTTAATAGAGCCTAGGGTCGGTTCTCCAATAGGTGCATCCAAAAACTCTTCAAAAAGCGTCCAAATTCGTTGAATCTTCTAGAAATAGGGGTTGCACCGACACTGGCGTCGTCTGCACCCATTCTGGCGCCAGAGGCCCTTTAATTAAGCCCATCTTCTTTGTCAAACGACGCTGAACAATTTTTCAAATTCTCCATTTTAACTCCAAATTTCTTCATTTTTGCTAGCTTTTTGCTCCAAGTCCTAAAAATTAATAACATGTATTAAAACATAAAAAATATCATCCGTTTTGCTTTAAGTCCTAAAAATCAATAACCTACAAGAAAACATCAAAATACCTTCCATTAAAATAATATCACCAAAAATGAGTATAAAACATGGGTCTAAAAATGCATATATTTTTGGTGTATCAATATTGTGATACATGGACAGGATTGTGTCGATAAATTGATACACAACAGTCATGACTCATATTAATTTCACATTTGTTGATGATTTATGATTTGACCAATATAAAGAAGGATTTTAACTTACATTTTGTCCAATATTATATGCGTTATTAAAAAGAAGTTATTACGTGGACCAAGTGGGAGAATGTTAATTTTTTAATAGTTACCCACATTCCCCACAAACCCACTAACGTGGGTCATTTACTTTAATAATAAATGATAATTAATTAATTAAATTATCTTAAAACCTTTTGATAAGTAACCCCTTAGGATGGTGGTTACTAATGTGTGTTATATATTTTAATTAAATAATTAAATTATCTTAAATCCTTTTTGAGATGTAAACTCTTTATGAATTGTGGTTACTATTCTTCTGTGTTATTTATTTTAATTAATTAATTAAATTTTCTTAAATCCTTTTTGATAAGTAACCCTTTATGGATGATGGTTACTAGCATGTGTCATTTATTTTAGTAATAAATGTCAATTAATTAGTTAAATTATCATAAATTCTATTAGTCAGTAACCCCCCTGATGGATGGTGGTTAAATAAAGCATAATTTGGAGAAGGGTCATCTATCTTCCTAACAAACAATGCATCTTTCTATCCATCAGAAAGTACATAAAGTTTCAAGGAATTAGAGAGAATCTAATTCTATAATCATGAATACAAGTATGTTTCTCTCATATGAATGAATATATAAAAATCACAAATACAAAGATCTTGGTCATTATATGCATGAAGTGTTTGAGTCATAAAATTGGATAAAAAATGAAAAGTACTAACAAGATAACCTTTAAGAGAGTCATCAAAATCTCTTCCAACTCGCTCCTAACAACATCCAAGCGTTCTTTGAACCCTAAAATGTTTTCTCGCTCGTCGGCGTGGTCACACCCATTTCCGGAGTGGTCACGCCGCTAGACTGCATGGGCAGGAGTGGTCACGCCCGATCGTGGTGTGGTCACACCGTCCTCTGGTTTCATATGGCGTGGTCAAGCCAAATCTGACATGTTCATACCAGTTGTGTTCGATAAGGGGCGCAGTCACGTTGCCTTTAAGCGTGGTCACGCTGCCTCAGGATGCTTTTCGATTGATTTTCTCGTTCCAACTTATTCTTATTCAGCTCCTACATTCTGAACAACATGAACAAAAAAACAAACATCTCAAGCAAAAATCCGTGATCAATAAATAGGAATAACATGTGGAATGCAAGAAAAATATTAAATAAAATTACGTAAAATTGACACATGTCAATTATTTCAACAAAGTTTTGATGTTGACATAATATGAGAATCCCATCATTGCTAATGTTGGTGAATAGTGGCTCTACATACTCCTATATATTATTTTAACTAGGATAAACCCCATACTTTATCTCTTATCTAGGATTTTTCACGTAAAAATTTTTGGTGGCTCCTCCCATAAATTTTATTTATCAATGTATGTGCTAGATCTTCGTGCAACACAAACACATTAAGTTATCTTTCTACCGTCATAAATTTTATAGCGCAAAACAATATTTTGAGAGCATAATAAGATATTTTAGAAGACACAAAAATTGAAGTCCTTTAAGGAGTAAATTCTATTAAGCCTCTTTAGAGAATGGAGCTGAGAGAATTATTTTCTCTTCATGTATAAGCTAATAAAAAGCATTAAGTAAAAATTAAAGAAACAGATTGCCCTACTTGCCCTTACAAAACGTGAGGGTATCTTTAGCTATATTCTCTTAGAATAACGCTAAGACACCTAGAGACGACGGAATTCTAGGCTGGCTTATTTCATAGCTTATACAATAAAAATAATGACGCATCAAATCGTGCGGAGCAGTTTTTAAGAAGGTAATGGGAGTAAATGATCGGCTCATCATTACAATGTCCAATGGGGAAGGTATAAGTGTATTTTATTCTTCAAATTTTTTATTATTTATTGAATGATTTATTATAATAAGGTTCGAATATTGGCTTGGTGTTAATTGTTTGGGTTGGAACCCCAATTTTACAAGAAGGATTGACATGCACGCCACTACAAATATTTCAATATACACATCTAACAACTAAAAATCATATTTACTAATGTAATCATTAAAACTTTCCAAAAGCTAAAATCAACCACTACTGTTGAATTTTGCTTACTTCACATTTTATAAAAAGCAGTAGCCTCGCCATAGCAACTTTGTTGATCTCGCCAGCCCATCCACCCGCCACTAGAGCTCCTCACAACCAAGCCTGGCCCCCGAACCTCATATCCTGGATTGATGTGGACGAGGAAACCTAAACCTAGGTTAACATTGGTCATAGACTTGATCTTTTGGAAAGTCTTTGGTGTTATCTTAGTAAATATGAATGTTGAGGTAATACTCATTGTTGAATCTTGATCTGTCCGTGAATCATACCTTGAGGATTAGAGTGTAAGAAAAGAGGGAGATAGGAAGAGAGACAGAGAGACAGAGAGACAAGTGCACTGTAATGAATAATAAAATGTCTTGTCTATTTCAAAAAAATGATTCCATATTTTTTTATGGAAGGAGTACAAATGTGAAGTTACATATTTGTTCATTCTTTGATAAAGCCGTTATTAGATATTTTGGGTATTTTAGATGTATAAGTCTATGACCCGGCTAACTTCTGGCTCGACAGGCTTTAGTTCAGTAAAGCCTTCTTGTTTGGCAATGTTGAGTCGAGATTGTCGATCGGCCTTCAATTGACTTTGAGTCGGCAGAACTGGCTTGATTGGATAGATTTTACCGATCGATTGATCTTGTTTGACTATTGACTCTTGATATCTGGTGAGGAGCTCATCTTGGTTGAGAGATGCTTGTTTATCAAGTAGATGGTGAATCATCATAACCTGATATTTAGTTCACTCCCCAATATGGAGAGCCGATGGGATGATTTAGACTTTTTGTAACATATTTGCCTCTTGATCCATTATAAGGGGTCTCTGGAGCATCCGCGAGGAGATTGTGGTACTAAAGAGCTGAGCCTTTCATCGGGTCAAATCTATCTAAAGGTTAATTGCCACCTTTGACAAGTCTTTTTATGGTGGTTGGCATGCATACATATCTGTCTTGTCTTGGTTTGATGGGTTCAAGCTCTGATCATTTGGACGTCTTTAATCTTATTGGCCCTGGCCTAGATGGCTGCATCCGGTCAGATTTAGTTCAGATCACCACGTTTGGTCAGAAAAGTGGATCCACTGGTCTTATGTTGGTGATCCCTCCTTAGTTGTACTTTTCTACATTCTCAACTATTGGATCTCCTTGAGATTTTTGTTGGCGCATTCTAATTGTACACTCATAAACTGTTTCAAGTCTATACATACATACATACATATATATACACATACATATATATATACATACATACATATATATATGTATGTATGTATGTATGTATATATCATACATACNTAACAAACATTTTTTTTTTTTTTTTTACTGTCGCGCGAAGTCTTGGCGTTAGGCGTGATTTCATTGGTAGGCAATGTAATATATTTTCGAGTGACCGAGTGCTGTTCGCTCAAATGCCATTCGCTTACACCCCTGCCCCTCTATCACCCACCGCCGTCTTGCTATATCTATCTCTCTTCTCACATAAACAATTATTGCCCTGAGTAGCAGCGACTGCGGGCTTCATGAAAACCTGGAGATCTAGACTCCACCGTTTTGCGGGGGCGATCCGGATTCAGATCTGGTGAGCGTGCTAAGGATTTCGGTCCAAACCTCTTCCATTGCCTCGATTATAAGGTGCTTCTTTGTCACCGACCGATTATTCCATATGAAACTCTCGATTCTAGATTTTACTACAGAAGGCTTGATAATGCGGACAATTCCTCTTCTCTTTTCCTATTTTGTTGCATTCGGTGTTATGACGTTGCTTCACTGAAACCATTAACTTGGGTATTTTGAACTCTGTTGGTTTTATATTTGGATGGATGTTTCAATTCATTCTACGATTTCTTCCATCGGTTATTGGAGCTGTAAGGGATTTATTTTTTTCTGAGCTTGAGTAATAAGATTCCATCCAGAGTTGGAACTTTTTGAATTTTGTGGTTAGATCGCTGTTTTAACTGGAGTAACTGTGAATAATTGAATTATGGACCTGTTAATGCTCAATATGTTTATTGATTTTCTAGAGGGTTTCCATGGATTATGCATATTGATGAACACGTGGAGAGTGAAGTTCTGTACAGATGGTTTACTTATTATACATTTTATCGCGAAAACCTTGGCACAAGTATTACAAACTGCACCAATTTCTGTACTAGAAAACATTGTTAATATGAGGTTGACTGCTATGCCTTTGAAAGATTCCTTTTTTTTATTTATCCATTTACTTTGAACGGTCGTTGTAAACTCTTGATCAAAGAATGATCACTAATACTGTGTTTAAAATAACTGGTAGTGGAGTGTTGAATCCAGATCTGTCTGGAAGATTGCGTCCAAAGAATAGAGAGAGAGAGAGAGAGAGAGAGAGAGAGAGAGGACTTCCCTCAACGGGGGAATTGGGGTGTTCTGGGGCTCGTGGGCTCATTTTATTCCATAAAATTCAATAGTACAAATGAGGGGTGCCCCTCTCCCCCAAAAAGTTCCTTTTACATCATGAAACCCTTCTATTTATAGAAGATAGGAGAAATAAAAATTATACAAAAATTACATATTTGACTATGTTTTGAAGAGTTTTAATCCATTTTTATTTTGACCGTCGGATCTTCTCGAGATCGATGCAGTCTTTCAGTTCCATGTTTCTTTGTTCTTGTCTTGATGTCATTCAATATATAAGAAATTGAATGACTTACATGTGAATCTCTTGAAGATGATTTTTTCTTTAGTGTGACTATTCGACTGACCGAATGAGGGAGTTGATCGACCTGAAATGAGGCAGCCAAGGGAGAGAGCTTGGCCATTGACCGAAGTGAGGTGGCGAGGGAGAGATCTTGACCAGCCGATTGAAGTGAGGTGACTGACTACTGGATTGCCCTGAGATTCGTGCAAACACTTTTTGGGTATACATATTAAGTTCTTCAATTTTCTTGCTCATTTATAGTGACAACCACAATAATGACAATAAAATTTATAAATCAAACAAGCCTTGAACTTAATTTGTTAATAATACTCTCTGTTAGGCGCTTTTCTCGCTTGGTTCTGGTACTTCCGTCATCACCTACGAGAGTCCCAGAGTTGCTCGCTTTGGAGGGGAGCCATAGAGTTTCTCGCCTATGAGGGGAGTCTTGTAGTTGCTTGCCCCAGAGGAGAGCCTTGCAGTTGCTCGCTCCGGAGAGGAGTCTTGTAGTTGCTTGCCTCGAAGGGAAGTCTTAAAATTGTTCGCCCCGGAGGAGAGTCTTGTATTTGCTCGTTTCAAAGGGGAGAGTTGCTCGACCCAGAGGGGAGTCTTGTAGTTTCTCACCTCAGAGTGGAGTCTTAGAGTTGCTTACCCTGGAGGGGAGTCTTGTAGTTGCTTTCCATTGCTCTCCTAAGAGGGGAGTCTTAGATTTGTTCGCTCCGGAGGGGAGTCTTGTTGTTGCTCGTCCCAGTGGAAATTCTTAGAGTTGCTCGCCCCGGAGGGGGGTCTTAGAGTTGCTCTCTCTAGAGGGGAGTTTTATAGTTGCTTGCTCCCGCAAAGGAGTATTAGAGTTGCTTGTTTTGCAGAGGAGTTTTGTAATTGCTCGCTTCAGAGGATAGTCTTGTAGTTGCTCGCCTCGGATTTGGGTTTTTTTTTGTGCATCTGCTCTTGGCATCGTTGTCGATTGTTTCTTATGCTTCTGGTCGATCAAACGCTCTTGGTGTCATTGTCGGTTGTTTCTTATGCTTCTGATCGATCAGACGCTCTTGGTGTTATTGTCGGTTGTTTCTTATGCTTCTGATACCCATACTTGAGTTCCCAAAGTGTGAAGTGGTTATTGGCATACATGAACTCTTTGATCTTGCCGAGTCTTGACCTTAAACTTTTTCTCATAGAGACAAAAATATTGTTAACCTTATGTGTCATAAAGTAAGTATTGAAGAAAGTAACATATATGCATCGGAGAAACAACAATCCTTGTGAGGCTGAAGACCCTTCTGCGCATGATTATCGTACTTATTTAAAATTTAAAAAAAAAAAATTGTTGGGCAATTTCATGCAAATTTAACTGCAAAACCAAAGTTTGGTATATATATATATATATATATATATATATATGAATATGTAAGTATTGAGTGGTATGTATGTAAATCTTTCTTCTTTTGAGAGCCTTGCAGAAAATAAACAAAATTTGAGATGTTAAATATATAGAAAATTGCGTGATGTGTGTAAGACTTATCTGATTGGAAATGGTCGGTCGGACGGTCAGAGGTAGATGACCAACTGAAAGTTGGTGCTCGATCGGAGAGGTCGGTCGGAGACAACCGGAGCAACGGTCGTCCGAGGATTGGCACCTGTTGGAGGGTAGTCTGTTGAAGGATTACCAAATAACTTGGTGATATGTAAGTATATACAAATAAGAATTGAGTGGTATACAAGTAAGTCCATATAAAAACTGAGTGTTAGATATGTAAATATGTATATGAATTGAATGACAAGTATGTAAAACTCCCTCGTTTGAACAACCTTTGCTAGGTAGTTGGTTTGGACAAGATGAAGCCTCAGACTTGATAATTCTGGATTTCATATCTTCATGGTTTTGAATAAGAGCGGAGTGGCCTGATGGGCGAGCGGCCGGATAAATGCCAGTCAGAGGGTGATCGGATGTAAAGTTTTTTATTCTTTTTAGTGGCCGACCGATTGAAGCTAGTTGGCCGAAAGTAAGCTGCCGGCCGGAGTTGGGTGACCGACCGTAAAGAGGTTGGCAGGTGCAGGGCGTCTAGGCAAAAAAGTTTTGCTTGACAGAAAAGAGGCTAGCTGATTGGATTTTTTGGCCTTCCAGAATTGTATGGCGGGCTGTCAACAGGTAAGTGGTCGATTGACGGGTAACCTCCGGATGCACACATATAAATTAAGTGACATGTAAACATGTAAGAATTAAGTAAACATATAAAAATATAAAATTTGTGTGGTATTTATGTAAATATAAAAATACGTGAGAATTGAGTGTTAGTATGTAAATCTCTCATCTTTTGAGATGGCCTAAGGGAGGTTGCGTCTGGTCCGAAGATTGGCTGTCGATGAGGCGGGTGGCGCGGAAGGCTGCTTCTGCTTGACTAGATCTCGTGCGATAGAGAGAGAATCTAACGTTTTCTATCAACTTTCAAATTTATTTTGTTTTGGGATCTACGAAGTTTGATCCTTTGTCATAGTGGTTCTCTAATTTGCCCTAACAATTTTTCTTAATTATACCTTTTTAATGAAGTTCATTAACTTCATTCAGAGCTTGAATTGCTAGCTTTTCATTCATGTGATTTCTAGTTCAACAGTGAAATCACCTAGGTAAAACAGGTCGGATGATAAGTTGACTTGAGTGCAGGGGAGTTGGCAGGCGAGGCGGTCGACCAATGTGGCGGAGCGACTGTTACGAATGTTTAGGAAACACCAATACAAGGAAGATTTTTTTTTTGGCAAACGAGTAAGCCCGACCAGCGATGTGGGCCAGAGGTGAGGTAATCAGCCGTCGAGTTGACCAGTTGAAGAGGCGAGTGACCGTTGAGTCTTCTCGCGACGGGTTAGGCGTCTTCTCAAGACAAGAAAACAGGCGAGCTGACCGGGGAGTCGAAAGAGCTACTTTCTTTTGCCTAGAGGATCTCACTGTGGGAGATGAAGGCAAACCACCTCTGAAGGATCTTTCCAATGGTCCGCTTGCTCACTGACGACGAGTTGAGCCTGAAACTCGAAGTCCGATTGTGTTGTTCTAGCTTTTGGTGGCTGGTTAAGGGAGACGTAGTCGACTGAATTTAAGTTTGTTTGTCGAACTAGGAGTTGTCGTGGGATGTACTGCCGGCTGATCGAACGATCGTTGCAGAGGAGACATTGCTAGTCATAAGGAGACCGATCAACAGAAGGATTGTCGGCTAATGCAAGAGTCGCCGACAACCTGAGATGGTTGGTCGGCAAGATCGTCGACCAGAGGAAATGGGTGCTCTGTTCTCATGGAGAAATTAAAAGGGAAAAGGGGAGAAGACGACTTCCGGCCGTAAAAGCGGAAGCGTCACTGTGGCGGAATTTTAAGGCAGAGTTATTTGAAGAAAAGAAGCAAGGGAGGATAATGGCGAGAGGGAGAGGGTGATTTCAGAAAGTGAGGAATGGCGGGTGGAGAAGGTAAGTAAAGATAGTTTCAACTTATTCCAAGTTGGGATTTTGAAGCTGATGTTAGCACCGAAATATTTTAGGAGTGCGCAGTTACCGATTGTTCTTTTAGTTTGGACTTTTGGAGATAGGCGGTGATACTAGACGCAAAGGGGATGTTAGTGTCGAGCAAGGATGGAGAAGAGGAACCCAGCCTTAGCACCGACAAGCTTAACCACGAGGTATTCTCCATTCTCAAGAGCAAGTTTCTATTTGGGCATGATGATGCTCTCTGGTTATGTGTTTCAAAGCTTCCGGCCTTCAAATTAGAAGCTCAATAATCTGTTAAATCGGCCGGCCAAGCAATCCGTTGCAGTGTCAGTACCCCTTGTTTTTTTTGGCTAGGAGTGTTTCTCTTAAAGAATTTTGTCCATCAGTGTTGCTCGTCTTCTTGTTGACGACATGATCCACGCTCACCGCATCTTTTAGGATGTTGAATCCATATCTGTCCAGTAGACCGTTCCCAAGGAGTAGAGCGTGAGAGAGAGAGAGAGAGCGAGAGAAGAAAGAGGGGAGGACTTCCCTCGACTGCGGAAATGGGGTGTTCTNACATACATAACACTCAATTTCTATGTAATTACAAATCTAAAATCAAAACTTCAATTTTTACATACATGTCTTATGAAGCAGATATGAAAACATTTCATTTTTTAAGTTACCAAAATAATGGGCATGAAAAGTTATAAACTAAGAAGATTTACATACATAACACTCAATTTCTATGTAATTACAAATCTAAAATCAAAACTTCAATTTTTACATACATGTCTTCTTATTTACATATGAAAATATGTGTTTCAATTTTCTAAAAGTTATAATGGCAATACTTTTTATATAATATGATTAACATGGATAGTACAAGTTACAAAAGTTAAATTTAGTTGCCATTTATGAATACATAGGAATTGGGTGAAACCTATGTAAATACTCCTACAAATATTCATATTTAACTATGATTCACTTAAAAAATAGTATTATTCTTTTTTTTTTTTTTTTGGAAAAAGTTGAACAAATTTAATTAAAAATATATTAATACTTTACCTACATTATGTTAAACATAGAACATCTATTCTTTTTAGAAATGTGAGCCCAAAAGATAATATATGTAATTCGAATTCACATAAGTGAAAATTACACCCTCAATCATTAAGTAGCAAGGAAGTGCACAAAACAAACCTTCTTGATTCAATCTATAACCTTAGGCAGTGTTTGGTTGCAACATGATTTTAACTTAAATAAGATTTATCAAATCCAAAAAATTTGAGTTTATCAAACACTCTGGACGATGAAGGAACTCACAAATGATGACAGAGTGAATCATTTCAATCGGTTACACAATCAGATTTAATAAATTAGAAATTTACGTCTTAAAAGAAAAAAAATGTGACAAATTATGATTTAATAGAATGTTCGATTCAATTCTCATTTTTTTTATATTTAATTTAATTTATCTTGATTTTTTTTGCCTAATTTCTATTAAAACTATACCATGAAACCCTTCTTTAGATCACATTCCATTTTTCGTATTAAATAATATTGCTTCTATGTTGTTTAGCGCGGCGACCAACATTCAAAGCTACAAAATACTCGACAGGTCTTAGTCCGGGGAACCGTCAACATCCACACGAAAATGCAGTGATTCGGCGATTAATCAAATCACAACCATCGGTTTCATCCGATTCTAGTCACGGCCTCACTGTCGTCGCGGTAACGATAGATGGAAGGTGACGTGACTTCGGGAAATGGAAGCGACAAGCAAGTCCCATATTCAGGCCCGGTGGCTTGACGCTGCTCATAGAGGAAAACCCAATTGCTAGCCGTCGAATCTTCTCATAACTTTGTGTGTGTGTATACTTCATAATTTCTTAATTAAATAGTGAATTTTTTTTACCAAGTCAAACCCTATGATTTCATCTTTTTTGAGTTTTTCATATAAATATTAATAATCAAATTTATTGTACATATTTGTGTGCTAAATTTTTGTATAATTCTTTGGACCCTTCTCATTACAAAAATCTTATTCTTAATTTCAAGAATAAGATAGCCCCCAAAATAAGATGAAATGTGAAAGGGTGGATTTCATGAAGTTGGAAAGCACTCTGAGAGGTTAAAGCACTAGATGTCAACCAAACAACAATCAAATAAAAAATATTAATAGAGTTGGGAGGACAAACATTTCCTGTTGGACAAGTCACATTGGCACTGCCCCCCAAAAACGATTATGAGCACCAGTAATTTTAGTAATGTTTTCTCAGCACTTATAGCCTTACCACTTAGTGACCTATAGTCCTTAGCCATCTTCTCCCTATGTCAAACAAGAGTGCTAGTACTATTAATCTTACTAACATTATCTAGCTCATTCAAAGCAGTAATATCAACCCCATAAGAAAATTTTACTATTACCACTTACTTTGCATTACAACTGTGATGAAAGTAGTGTCAACACCAACATAAACTACATGCTTTTATTTAGATATTGAAGTTCTACATCATAACCATTACTTGATGGACAACCACATGACAATGAATCAATAAAAACTTGCACTGGAAAGTAGCTTATTTCAGACAGAAGTAAAGAGGGGTCTTCACCCTTTTTTTTTGTTTTTGGAAATTTGCAGTATGCCTAAAGAAAGATGAAGCTTTGTGATTAAGGATTTTATAATGTAAGTAAAAAGATGACAAGTTTTTAAAATTTTAACGCTTGGGTAGCATCAACTCTTCTCAAATCAGACAAGATATTTGGATCGTTCATAATTCTATAAATAAATAACAAATGCCCGACCTTTATTTCACATTTCTATCAAATTCCCTCATAAATTTCTTTTCGACAAATGCAAAAAGATACATTTACAAATCTATCTTATTGGATCGTTCAATATCTTATAAATGTAATAGATTTCCAAAACCTAGCCAATTTTTAAGTACCTTTCATTTCAATATCAAGGTTGTGCTCACAAATCTATATTCATGCAGGCATATTTATTTTTATATTCTTGCTCATGTATATTGCTTTTGTTCTATCCTTTCACATAGTCTTTACTAAATATGTGACAACACACGAGTTTCACTGATGATTCCTACGATATATGGAGCGGCTCAGGACCACTGTGTAGTTCATAGAGTGGTCCAGAAACAATAATAATGGCAAATATAGGTTAAACTATAGTTTTAAATTCCATAAATGGGAAAATATTCAAGAATATTCTACCATTAATTTACCTCAGCATGCATCAAGTTTCTATAAAGATAGAACGCTTTATAGTACATTTAAAAAAAAAAAATCAAAAAATAGCTTTTTTTTCTCTTAACGGTTGTTTATTTTTAGTATGAGCAATATGAGAAAAACGTGGCAAAATATTTAAATTTAACTATATATTTCCTTGAAATTGTTACTAAACTATTAGTTTTGAGGTATACGTATTTTCTAATATTATAGCCACATATATAAAGTAAATATGATTATTGATGATGTATTAACTAAAATTTTGCATGAGAAATGCTAAATCATCAGGTTTAGTCACAAATATTCTTAACTTTGTCAAAAGTCGTGCTCTTGAGCAAATGTAACTAGAAATTTAAAAGTGGGATTGAAAAATGCTTTTGCTAATTTTTTTAGAGTATAACCAATAATGTGTCCCTTCTAATTATTCAAAATAACTTTAGCTATTAATATAATTTCATAAATTATAAAAGATTCAAGAAAATGTTTAATGCAATTTTTTTTTGCTATAAAATGATCAAATACTTTATTAGAAAATTTCTAGAAATTAAGAAGGGTCAAATTAAACTAAGGCTCTTTTTGGGGCAGTTGCTGCTATTTGAAAAAACAACTCTGAAACTGGTGAAAAGACAATTACTATTCAAAAAGCTGTGATGACTCTTACACTTTTTTTTTTCTGAAAAAATCAGATAGAGACTTTCTAGCAGTTACCGCATGTAGCATGGTCTGGTGGGAAAACACAACTTTTAAATGAAGCTTTTGAGAACGTGGGTATAATAAGAAAAATTACGATGTGGCACCGCATCGCCACCATATGTTATCCCAAATGCACCATAAATAATTCCAATTTTGGAGTGCATACAATAAAATGCATGGCTATATGTCAAAGTAGCACTTTTATGTACACTTATCCCACGCCTTTAGAGGATATGTAGTGCTATGATATTTCTCCACATATGACGTGACATCGTATTGGATCAAGGAAAATCAACACAATGATTCATCCAATAGATAGAGACGTGAAAATATTTTGATCGCTCATATCCTGAGTTTGTTGGGGAGGCATGTAATGTGCGACTTGGTTAATGTTCCAATAGTTCACACCGTACAGGCAGACTACATTGCCTTACCTTGTTATCCAATGTTTATTACAACATAAAATTTGCAACATGAGATGTGCAGGACAATTTCTTTCTTCTTCTTGACATCGATTATACCATGCCCTAGTAGCCTTAAAGGAATGATAGATATATATTTGCAGTCATTGATAGATGGGCTATAGATTTTTAAAGAAAAAGGTGTCATAACATATGACGTTTCAATGATACATAATTTTCTGAAGAAAGTAGCATTAATGTGAACTGTAAGTGATTTTCCTACATATAGAATGTTATCTGGTGGAGCGACGCAGGAAGGTTATCAGCTTCTTATTGTATGAATTCATAAAGAAGTTACGCTTCACCATGGCTGGAAGAATTCATGTTTCGACTATCGCTGTATATTTTTAAGTGTTGAACATCCGTCCAATGAAACAAAAACTCATTTATAAGCAACAAAATTGAGAAAACATCACCACCTTTAAGAGTATCTAGGAAGATATGCTCCAGATTGTTAGTGATATTCCAAAGATTATTATTTGTTTCGACCTTTCTTCACATCGATCACCCAAGTTTGGTGACACTCATAATTGGAAAATTAAGTCAATTTTTGGGATCTGCCTTATTAAAATAATAACATAATTAGACACAATCTGGATGACATACATATAAAAAAAAAATTTGATAATATCTTCAACACTATGATGGATGTTAAGGGAAAAGCTAAACAAAACTTGAATGTCAAACTTGATTTGGAGATATGCAAAATGCAAGAGTTGGAGATACAAGAAACTACTGTCGATAAGCTTATTAAGCCCAAGGCAAAATATTCCTTTGCTTTGTCCAAATGAAGAACAATTTGTGAGTGGCTCCAACAACTAAAATTCTAGAGCGGGTAAGCTTCAAATTTGGGTCATTGTGTTTATTTGGGTAAATGACAAATACTTTGAATGAAAACCCACTAATATCATATTTCTCTTCAAAATTTGATGTCAAATGCATTTAGTTGTTTGCCGAGTGAAATCCTTAATACATTGATTGAAATTTGTGTATTCTTTAGGGAATTTTGTGCAGCTCATTTAAAGCAAACATTCATGTAATACTTTGCAAACTTGAGAGAATATTTTAATCTAATTTTTTCGACTCGATGGACCATCTGCCAATACATTTGCCCTACTAGACAATAATTGGAGGTTAAGTACAATACCAATGGATATATCCATTTGGGAGGTAATTACTTTGGGACTAGATAGTTAATGGCTTATTTATAAAGAATATTGTGAAATTGTGCTAAATAAAATTTATTTTTTTAAAATAAGGCAAGGCCACAAGGATAGATGACTTGTAATTCTGTTGTTTATGTTATATCAATCAATAAATCGGATGACAATATAGATTACTATGTGATTCTGGAAGAACGTTGAACTATCTTATCTTGACACCATTGGAGGAAGTGTATTTTTATTCATCTGTGCTTGGTTTGTTCGTATTCCTAATTTTGGAATAAGGGTAAACAAATTAAAGTGAAATTTAACTGAATGTATGCTAAATTTGATCATTTTATTTTAGCTGGATAGACAAGTTAAATTTACTATCTTTGATATCCCCATAGAATAAGTGATAAAGTTGACTGGGCGGTTGTAATATCTAGTCAATCTAAAGCCACAATTGATATTCAAAGAAATATGTAATCTGCTCATCAAGAAATTGAAATGTCAGATATTGTTTTCACTCAATCATACCATGAAGAGCTCAATATAAAGGATGTTAGTAGTGAACACGAAGAAATTATACTCGGTGATGAGTATGACTTCGACGATGGGTCTGAAGAAGAAATTTTGACTGCATCCTCCAATCACTCTTCAGACTATGAGTAAGATGGGTAGGTTAATTAAAATATTTTAAATCTATAGTCCCCTAAATTTTAGATTTTACTTTATAGTTTCACATTCGACTATTTAGTATTCATCTATTTCATTTTCATTTTGACTAACTTGTACTTTCCATTGCACATCTTTTTCTTTCAGTTTACTGCGTACTTTGTTTTTAAATTTTTACTATTTTTTAGCTTGCACTTTATAGATTCATCTCCCTGTCAACTACAAACTGTTGCATTTTATGTTTACTACATTATTTTTAGTTTTTTGCATGGTAATTTGCTATGTGCACTACAACAACAACAACAAAGCCTTAATCCCACTACATGAGGTTGGCTACATGAGTAAGAAACAACAACAACAACAAAGCCTTAATCCCACTACGTGGGGTCGGCTACATGAATCCTTTTTCACAACAACAACAACAAAGCCTTAAGCCCACTACGTGGGGTCGGCCACATGAATCCTTT
This sequence comes from Phalaenopsis hybrid cultivar, assembly GCA_002079205.1. Taxonomy (NCBI): domain Eukaryota; kingdom Viridiplantae; phylum Streptophyta; class Magnoliopsida; order Asparagales; family Orchidaceae; genus Phalaenopsis; species Phalaenopsis hybrid cultivar. The sequence goes on along the minus strand of JXCR01097934.1, from coordinate 2,121 downwards.
TTCTCTAACAACAACAAAGCCTTAATCCCACTACGTGGGGTCGGCCACATGAATCCTTTTTCTCCATGCAACAACAACAAAGCCTTACTCCCACTACGTAGGGTCGGCTACATGAATCCTTTTTCTCCATTGAACAACAAAGCCTTAATCCCTCTACGTGGGGCCGGCCACATGAATCCTTTTTCTCTATTGCGTCTTTGAACAAAAACAACAACAACAAAGCCTTAATCCCACTAATGGGGTTGGCTACATGAATCATTTTTCTCCATTGAGTCAACAACAACAAAGCCTTAATCCCACTGTGTGGGGTCGGCTACATGAATCCTTTTTCTCCATTGTGTCCTATTTAGGTCATAATTTTCATTTAGTTATAGTAAATTAAGATCATTTTTAATACAATAAGCCCAAGTTTTCCTAGGTCTACCTCTGCCTTTATTAACACAAG